>QXTE01000015.1:15090797-15192417 GCA_003942145.1 Platysternon megacephalum | reverse complement strand
GTGTATGTGTGTGCGCACATGTATGCTGGTTTTATGAAAAGTTTCAAAAGCCTGAATCTTAGCAAGGCATCCAACTCTCATTGGTTTTCCAAGGAATGGGGGCAGCTAACTCAAATTCTCTTAAAAATCCCAACCTAAAATGTTAGGGCACACATTTTCAAAAGTTTAGATGTCCAACTTCAAGCAGCTTGAGCGGCACTAGATTTTCAAAGTGTGTGGGGGGGTGCCCAGACCTTTCTGAAAATCTGGTTCTTTAAAGGGAGTCAGGTTCAGCACCCCAAAAAAAATGAGGCAACTAGAATCATTAGTCACTGAAAACATAGGCCTAGGTATTCATCTCTCAAACCAGTAACTGTTAACAGGGTATAACAAAGCACCGGCGCACCGACATGGCACCTCCTGCTGGCCGGTGTCTTCCTACTGGTACCTGCTTTCTGTAAATCTCCACCACTTGTAGCACTTCAGGCCCCGCGTCCCTCCCGGACCCTGGTGCCCCTTATCTTGGGGTGCTGCCCCACAGCAGTGCCCCCACACTCTGGGTCTCCCCTCCCCGAGTAACCCCAATCCCCTATACTCACCGTGCCTCAGTGGGTACTGCCAGTTGACATCTAGCCCCTTCTCTCAGGGGCAAACTGCAGTCTGTCATGGCCACTCATCACTGGCAAGGGGGTTGGACCTGCTGCCTTTCTAGCCCCAGCTGCCTCCCCGCAGCCCAGTACCTCCCCTGGCCTTTAGCAAGGCCTCAGCCTGGGGACTCCCCAGGCCAGAGCTCCTCAGCTCTGCCTGTCCTTCCCCAGCCCTGCTCTGCCCCAGGTACCCTGCTTGCTCTCCCCGGCAACCTGGTCCTCTCTGCCCCCTGGCTGGAGCAAGAGTCTCTTCTCCCACTCTCTCAGCCTGCCCTTTTATCAGGGCCAGCTGTGCCCTAATTGGGTGCAACCACACCTGTGGCTGACTCCCCAACCAGCCTCCCTTGGCTGCTTTTAGCCCCTTTCTGACTGGGGTGGGGTGACCGCCCCGCTACACATGGTTTCACTCGACAGAATTGTCACCCCTTTAATTACTGCCTCCTGGAGCACCTTATTGTCTGAAGATCTTGATTTTTGCGACAACTTCAACCTTACATATGCGTAATTTATTGTTAATTTGATAAGATTTAAAACTTCCAGAATATGCCCATATAGTACAAACCCTGAATGAGAACAAACTTTGCTCGTATTTGCTCTGCTCCTTCCTTTTCTTTGTCAGACACTTGACAGCTTACAATACCGCCAGCACGTAGCCTTCTGTAAAGCAGGCAGTGTGGGCTTCTGTAGATGAGCTAGGTGTTATGTGACTCTCCATCTCCCTTCTGGCAATGTGTATAATTTATGCCACATACTCACTCCTCACAGGCCCAGGGCATCAGATCCACATCAACTCCCTAGCTCATATGTACCAGTTAACAGTTCACTTACACAGTTGCCTCGAGACTGGGATGGCCTTGATAGATTTTATTGTCCTTGAAATATTCTGGGAAGCTTTTTGGGTGATTTGCTCGTGATGTTTTTTTGTGGAAAGCAGCTGTCTCTTTTTTTTTTTTGGTGTGTGTGTTTAATTTGGGAAGCAATATGATAGGTGAATAGACAGGGAGGAATGGGGGTATGCACAGTGGTAATGAAATGAAATCACTCTCCCATGCCCCCCAGTGCATTTTTGGCTGTACTACTGTGCATTCACTTCTGCTAACATTGCGTGTGCACTGCAAAGGAAGATATTTCTTTAATGGTGCTCACTTCATTTCCCCCCCCCCCATTCTTTTTTTATGCATGTTTTTTTCTAATTGCTTGGCACGGCTAAATTCTGTGGTAAATCTGCAGCAGTACCTCAAGCCATAAGTCATCTCTTTTTAAAAAAAAAAATGCAACAAATTAGCTCAGATTTCCCTACTAACTTGGATCAATGAATTAATTCATCCTCAGCCTCCATCACACAGTTAGAAACGTTGCCAGTGTCCAAATGCTCGGTTGCTACATCTGTTAAGAAAAGGAGCAAAAGAATTAATGCTGATGATGATTTATCCTGGCATATCAAGGCTGGGGAAAGCACTCTTGGCATTGAAGGGTCAAAGGAGCCCAGCTAAGCATTTGGAAGGATATAATGATTTGGGCATGGCTTTCCCCCATTCCTCCCTTTTTAATTACCTCAATGACCAGGAGAGTTTTAAAGTGCATTTATGTACTAGTTAGTTGTTTACACTTTAATGCTTAAAAATACACTTGTGTTTTCCAAACAGCTTTGTAGGGAGGTTATTCTTAAGGAAATTTTGCAAGCGGAGTTTTAACATTTTAAAGAACTTGTCAGCTGGAGCTTTATACCAGCTTGCAGAATTGTTCTGATTGCTGGAATCTGCAGATGGCTAGTTTGCATCAGAGGTGGTGGATGTAAGGGGCTTAATATAGCTGAATAAAAAGATGCAAACTCTAGTCAGCAGTGCAAGTGGCATCAACCTTTATTTAAAACTACAGAGAAGCTTGTAGTGTTCTAAAGGCATGATCCGACCTCCCGTGATGTCAGGGGGGATGCTTTCATTGACTTAGAGGCATTAGAGCAGGACTTTGATCCTGATTCAGTAAAGTATTTATTCATGTGCTTAAGTTCATCCCTATTTAGAAAAAAATTAAGCCTATACCTGAACAGTGAGACTTATATGCTTAAGTGTTTTGCTAAATAGAAACGGACTTCAGATTGTGCTTACTTTTCAGCATGTGGTTAGGTGCTTTGCCAAACTGGGGCCTAAAAGAAAACCTGCACCCTACTATAATCCAGCAATGCCACTCTAACTGCTCCCAGTCCCATGGCCTGGTGTAACTCCCACCACCTTTCATGGGGTTTTTGCAAGTACAAGGAGTGCAGCTTCCAGGAATGAGACACAAGACCACGGGGTGATGCACTGTTTGTTCTCGTCTTGCCTAATCCTGCCATTTTCTGAGCGATTTCAAGTTGTGCTCAGCTCCTTTAAAGGACTTGTCTCAAAACAAGATGGTTGTCTCTGTCCAAAACTGTGCCTTGGCCAATGCGCTTTCATAGATATAAGCGTCAGTATTACAAGGTAACGTGAAAAGGAAAAGAAAAAGAGCAAGTAAAAGAAACATTCATTTACAAACACTTTTTTTTTAGTTTTTAAGTATGTTGCATTTTCATTATAGGAATGCTCAAAATGTAAAAGGAGTTATTTAACTCAGCTGTAGGATTACCTACATCTAGTAACTATCAAGCACTCCTTTGCACCTGCAATGAGCTCAGAACATATGATAAGGCACTGACATTATCTTCTGAGTTCAATGCAATCTGTTGCCTTAGCTTTAATTAAAAAATATAGAACAACTCTGGGACCCTCTACCCAATTTAAAGAGGTTTAGTTTAAGTTGCTCACACATTTCCCTGTTGGCTGCTATCTAGCTGCTCCATTAGAAAGACTATTCTGTTTCTTACAGAGATAATTAATCATAGCATTGGAAAAAATAGCATTAGTTCTATATTTTTATTGGCAGGACTTTAATATTTAAAGAGCTGCTGTTATCTCATGGAAACTTGGAAAAACAGAGGGCTTACAGAGTTCTGTTTCTATCTCAGATATTTCCTGCATTCCCCTTCCCGTGTTTTTATGCTAAGGATATTTACATGAAAAGAGGATCTCTGTTCTTTAAATTACAGTTCTGCCCTGAAAAATGATTGTGAAAATGGCACTCTGGGGTTTGGGTTTGTCTCCCTCATTACATGTCTGCCATGGTCAGCCTATAAGTAAAAAAAAAAAAAAAAAAGTTGTTCTAACTGCTAGCCTGGTATCTAACTTATCCTGAGATCTGAAAGTAAAGCTGGGTTCTTTCTTTCTCACACCTCACCACTGGTAACAAAGGCTTTTTGCAAGTCAAATGATGCCCTCGGTTATTACACTCGTGAAATCCCATTAGTCTTGCAATATGCCCTTGCTGACTCTTATGCAGCCCCATTTCCATCAGTGGATGTACACACCTGTAATGATAGATGCTGTAATTGGAATTTGGGGCCCAATCCAACCCCACCTGAAGTTAACATGAATTGGATCGTAACTTAGATTCTGCAAAACATTCAAGTGGTATGTATAAGTGCTTAAACCCATTCTTATTCAACAAAGCACTTCAGCGTGTCTTCAATAGGACTTAAGCACATCCTTAAAGTTAAACCTGTGCTTAAGTGCTTTGTTGAATTAGGGCCTAACCAGAATAGAATGCAGCTCATTTATTTGCTCTGTTGGTTCTACAAGACTAAATGAGTTAAAAATCAGAAGAAAAAACGCCCATATTTTAGTTATTTAAGTAAGCAGCTGTCATTGAATCCACATAAGGAGCACATCTGTTGAGTAAGAAGGTGCTATTTTTTCAGTCACTTCTCAGTGGTGTAAAAATTTAAGGAGCTCACCTGTTCCAGATGTTTATTCCTCACATGTAGTCATAATCTAGTTTGACATCATAGTTCTCGCTATAGCACTGTTACGTTGCAAACTGAGAAGCCAATGCTAAAATGTGCTGAGTGTCCAGAGCTGAAGTTGTTCAGTAATATGAAGGATTTGGCTCTAAACTATGATTTTTAAGTGCTAAAAAAAGCAAGGAAGCATACGAACTAAGGAAGAGAGATCCTGTTTTTATGTTCCTTTCCCTAGTGATTAAAGGAAGTACAAAAACATGCAAGATAAAACTGGCTCGTCTCTAAAAACTTTGGGCAAACTCCGGCAGCTCTTTAACAACATGGTTGTCAGAAAAATTTAATTGTGACAGATATTGCCTGTCAGCAGCTCAACAGATGCCACTGTAAATGTGATGTCCAGGACAATGCCATGTAATTAACACTGTTCAACAGGATGGTATTTGAATAAATGCAAATTGAAATGACATTAAAATAATGCCATTATTAATAAATTCTGTCCGTAGTGGGGGGAATAGTAACTTTTTTACATTTCACGTGTGGCAAAATACACTAATATATAGCAAATGTAAAAAGGGCTCAAGTGGGCATTTTCACTTTGACACGCCATTAAAATATTTAATAACATGACAGATTTGTTTATGGTGTCAAGAGCAGGTGCCCATTGTGGTACGGATTGATGAGAATTCCATTGTCTTCATACCAAAAAAAATGACCCTTTGCATTGTGCATCGCTATTTTGTAGGTGCATATGTTGCAATGCCGCAGTTGTCAGTTTTGTAAAGTTAGGCAAGCTCCACAGGAGGAACCTGCCTGCGGCATTACCTTTGTTATGCTTCTCCCCCCCCTCAATTAGTTTGTTTCACTTTACAGTGTAGGACGGGGGGGGGGAGGGGGAGGGAGGGAAATCTTAATGATTAAAGATGCTGTGCTTTCTTTTTGATTTCTCATTTCTCCTTATCAATAACTCCTCACATTGCTGTGGTAATATGTACTTCCAGTGAAAAAATAATAGCTGTAGGCTCCTTGTTACTAAGAGAGCTTTATGATGTCCTGACAAGGGAGCAACATACGAACTCCCATGCAGCAAAATTGCAAGTCAGGATCAAGGCATTCCTCTTGATCAAGGAAGATGGGCTGTCACTCTTTTCTGTTTTTTAATCATTGGGTCACTGCATCATGTGCTTTTTAAACTAAAATACAACTTTATATCCAGTCAGAATCTCATGCTGCTACATATGTTGGTTCAAAGCTAAAGTCCTTTTTGTGCTTCATTAATATTTTATTAAATTGGTACTTTGGTGGAGTAGGTCTAGTTTACAAGAGTGGCAGTGGGAGGGCTTTTTCTATGATCTCTTCTGAAATCATATAGGACGTAATCCTGGCCTCATGGGAACCAGTGGCAAAATGCCATTGACTTCAATGGGCTAGTGCTTCATCCATTCTGGTGAAAGCACTTGGGCATGACACATACAGGAAAAAGTACATGAATGCATTTGGATGCTGTTAAAATTGACCCAGGCTTTTTGATCATCTATACACTCTGTATGATTCTACGTACTGAGAGCTGCGTGAAGTCAGCCTGAGACATTTTCGACATCACTTAACATATTAGTTCAGTTGCTATAAGAGGTGGGTTACTGCTATGTAGACTTGATAATAGTATTTGCTATCTAAATGGCGAGCTGAAATTTAGCTAATTAATGGTACTCTTGTCATTTTCCTCCTCTTTTTGGCCCCAGTCCTACAAATACTTACTCATGTGGTTAGCCCTTAATGAAATAAATGGTAGTATTCAGACAACTAAGTTCTAGTCATGTGCCTATGGATTTTCAGGATCAGACCCTTTGGGCCTGATTCTCATTTATGCTAAGGCCCCTTAATACTGCTCTGATGGTTTAAGTGTAATTTCTGGCCCACACTGAGACCCCTGTACACTGAAAATGTAGGCCTTTGTTTTCAAATCAGGATAAAATCTGCATAAACAGTTCAATGATCCAGTCTGAGTCTGATCCATAAAACAGGTTCCATGTTGTTGAAACACAGACAAAGTTCTTTATCAGGAGCAGGGCACTGATCCAGCAAAGCAAGTTATTCGTTTTAAATATGTGAATAGTTCCATCGACTTCAACAGCACATGCTCCCATGAACCTACAAGAGTTCAAAAGTATGTTGACTGCTGAAATGTAGAAGAGTGTTGGTGGACCTCTATAGACTTTCAAGGTTTAAGAACATGTTAAATATTTTCAATTTCATTAGTGTTTATGTGCCCTTGATTCCATAGCAATGATGATCTATGAACTAGTTCTGAAGTAGCTAAGAACCAGTATGGACTTAGTCCCAAAGATCAAACTAAAGCGAACCTTTTTGGAAGAAGTGATACTTAACATTCAGTTTCAAAATCAATCGTGTTTGGGTGAGCTGAACATTCTGTGATTGAATCCAAACCGGAGTCCCAATCCAGCAAAACTGTTACATGTGAATAGTTCCACTGTGATGACGTTCCTCATGTCTTTATAATTTCAGAAACAGTCTGTGCACTCCATCCTTGATAATTGTTGCTATGGGGAAAAAAGGACAACTACACTAACAGAGATAGTAAAAAGCTAAAAATATTTACAGTT
Organism: Platysternon megacephalum; assembly: GCA_003942145.1. Lineage (NCBI taxonomy): Eukaryota > Metazoa > Chordata > Testudines > Platysternidae > Platysternon > Platysternon megacephalum. The sequence goes on along the minus strand of QXTE01000015.1, from coordinate 15,185,353 downwards.
GTTTTATTCCTGTAAAAACCTACAGAGATCCACCCACACATTGTCTATTTTACCTTTCAGCAGTAAACATATTTCTGAATTACTCTAGATTTATGAAATCAAGTGCCATTATATTGGTACACTTACATAATTTCAATACCATACCTTTCTAAAAGCACTTTATAAGGGTAGCATACAAAACACACACTTTCATTCTAACAGAAACATACAGGTCTGTCGCATCTTACGCGGGGGTTACGTTCCACGGTCAGCGCGTAAAGCGAAAACCGCGTATAGCCAAAATCCCATTGACTTTAATGGCGGGCGGAATCGCCCACACTACAGACACAGTACATAAATTGCTTTTTTTCTCTTCTTTTTGTGTGTGTGTGTGTGTGTGTGTGTGTGTGTGTGTGTGTGTGTTTTTGCCGACCGCGCACAGCCGAAGTCGCGCGTGTTAAATGGGCGTAAGATGCGACAGACCTGTATATAAAGTTTAGACATGCGAGTCAGAAAGCTTATTTTGGAGAGACAGTTAGTCACTCAAGGTGAAATCCTGGCCCCAGTGAAGTCAATGGCAAAGCGCCCATGAATGTCAAAGGAGTCTGGAGTTCACCCTCCATATTTAGGGTTGCAACCAAGTTTCTATGATAAGCTCAAAATTGTCCAACCAACCAAATTTAGAGTTAAGGTTGAATTTACAAGAAACAGAAGCCTTTATGGCAGTATGGGAATTTCCAGATAGGGATGTTTGACTACCTTAACTCCACTTCCAGGGTAACCATCTTCCATTGCATGCATGTAGAGTATTGAAAACATTACCATAGGCTCACAGAAATGTGGGCTGGAATGGACCTCGAGAGGTCAAGTCGAGCTCCCTCCACTGAGACAGGACTAGACCATCTCTGACAGGTGTTTTGCCCAATCTGTTCTTAAAAACTCCAGTGATGGGGATTCCACAATCTCCCTTGGAAGCCTACAGCAGAAATTAATTACCCTTATAGTTAGAATATGGGGTTTACAGATTTTTTTCATACAGGCAGGTTTCCAATGCTAAGTGTGGTGACTTGTTACCATGCTTACTTCTGGTCTCTTTCTGGAAGTGCTCAAATTTAATCATCTAGGCACATAAGGGTTGTGTACGCAGGCATACTAGCCCTGTGTCTCAACGACACTGGGACAGCTGAGTGCCTCATGGAATTTTAAGGTCTGCATGCCATTGGCACTTTGCAGGATCGGGCCCTTAGTGAAGTGTGAAGAATGATTCCCTTTGATAGACCATTTGTCTGATCAGAAATCTATTACATTATTTTGTGTGTGCTGTCAGTGACCGTGCAGGAAGCTTCAAAGCGACACAATCACTATGCCTTTTAAGGGGTAAGGCAGTGAACACACACAATGAAGCAGTAGGTCTATGCTAGCATATTTTTATGAAGATTTTTCAGGACTACCTTAAATTTGAATGTCCATACTGTCAAACTTTTGGATTTCTTGTTAGTTTTCCCCAAAAATTCAGAATTAAGATGATCTCACTTTTTTTTAGCTGTAAAAGCATTCAACTCACAGATGTGGGCCCAGGCACTTGGTTTCTCTTAACAAAATGTTTTTGTCTACGTACCAAATAGATGTAGCATTAAATGTCAGAATAAAGTTTTAGCCATGTTTTCAGAGTTGGAGCCAGGAGTCCATATGGTTTTTTGAAGGATAGTATATTCTGGCATATTGCAAGAAAGAGAGTGTACCCATAAGCTCACCTCTGTCCTTTATTAGCAAAGAACATTGAGAAGTTGAAAACATGGAGCCAGATCTCAACTAACATAAATGCTTCATTATGGGGTTGTGCCCAGTTATGCCACCGGGTTCATGGAGCTCAAAATGCATTCTTGGTATCAGCCCATTAAATCTAATTCCATTGGTGAAGGGTTACACCAGGGTTAAATTTGGCCCTCAAGCTGTTTCTCTCTTTAAAAAAGGGAGGGGGCACTCTAGAATCAGAAACACAGCTTATGGGAAAATAATGATATATTGCAAAATTGTTCTAATTTCATGATTTCATGATCAAATTGTTCAAATGTCATGATTACTAGGCACATGAATCCAAAACTTCACACACACTATTAAAATTCAAGAGAGGGGAAGCAAAAAACCCCCCCAAAAACAAAATGACACATTGGATATTGGAGCATAATTTTTTTCAGGGGCTGGACTGCTTTTACCAGCCCAGCAAGTCATGACATGGAGTTTTAATAAATATTGAATAAAATAAGGAAGAAATGTGAATTTGATGAAGTTTGGGAGCAATTAAAGCAATTTATTTCACTATTAACATGACAGGCTCTAAATGGAAGTGAGCTATGGATGAAAATGCAGTTTTATTGCCCAGTATTCAGACTGCTGCGTAATTAAATAATGAAAGGGGGATGGGGGGGGGGGAGAAAGGGGGGAGATGCATTCGTGACTAACTCTTCCAAGAAGGTATCCATCCATCATATTCCTACCAACTCAGTGTTGAGACAGTGATTACGTCTGTTATGTACTGTTCTTTTTACCTTGCAAAGATTATTTCCCACGTGGCCAGAAACCGAGAGTTCTGCTGTATTGAAAATGCCAAGTGCTATTAAGGGGTGTGTGTCTGTGTGTGTACACTTTAAACATCATAATTAGAGTTTAAGTATACCATTATTGTAGCTGATAGTAAGCCAGATACCCTTCCTCTTTTTCTCCTCCCCCTGCTTTTGTTTATCTGACAGTAGCACTTAATCTTGTGACTATAAACACATTAAAATTGTGAGGTGCTCAGATACTGTGGTAAGGAGAACAGGTAGACACTGATGTTTTAAGTCCATTGACACCAGTGTGGATTTCCAGTATGGCTTAGGAAGTGACAGTTCCTTCTGTCTCAAACCTCAGAGCCCCGAGTATTTTGAGTAAAGACACCCACAGACTTGGGGGGGAAAAACAGGGTGATGCCCAAGTACTCTCTTCTCCCAACTTTTTACAGGCTTAGGGCACTGTATACCCTAATTTCTTCTCCTTTGATCCCTCTTGGGTCCCTTTAACTGATGGGAGCATAGGGCAGCCATATGCTGAAAGCTGAAGAACAAAAGGAGAAATATCCAGCACAGAGCAGCGGAGGCTGATCAAAAAGGAAAGAACATTTAGTCTCTGGATATATATTATTAGGAAACTTAACATCAACACAACCTAATAAAAACATTTTAGCAGTTCTTTGCAGTTTACCTTTAAGCATTAACTCTCAATTACCAATAATATTTTGAGTAAGCTTTTTTTATTGCATCAGAGTTAAACCACTCAATATGACCAGAGCTCACTCAAGATCCTGACTTGAGAATGCGTGGGAGTGTTTTACTTTATTTAAAACTTGTGATTTGTGTGTTTATTAATGCCAATAGCAAATGTTTGACTGTGCAAGAGAAGGCTTTAGCTTTCCACCTGGGAATGGCTTTTATAAGAATACCAGTGGAAACATATGCAACAGTTTCATGTGCTAGTCACTCTTCAGAGCCAGTGTTACTATAACAATAGCATAGATTCATTGGAGGAGTTCTTGTCTGTTTAAAAAAAAAAGTTAAACTATTTGTCAGTATTCCAGCTAAAGATATGAATGTATAAGTACTTATCAACAGGCACAGATTTCATGTTTATTCATCCAAGGGCGAGAGGCACATATTTTAGCATCTGAATGATTATAAATATGTTTACTAGCTATCAAAATCAGAGCTATTTAATTTGAGAATATCAATTCATATTCAGATGTGTTTTGCTTTTCACAACTAATGTTAGTTATCCTGTATAGCAGGTTCAGGAACTTATAATTTCTAGCTTGCAGATTGAGACATAAGGAAGGACCACTGTCACAGGGGCTAAGGGGTGTGGATTATTTGTTTTGATTACTCTTGGGCTACTGGCTCTTACTAGAGAAAATGCAGGGTTACATATTATGAATATATGGAATGTTACCCATTCCATCAGAGGCCGCATTTTCTTAGTGTTCCTATTTCCACAGTCCTATAATGTGTGTGTCCAAGAAAATGTGAAGTGCAGAGTCCATAAATAAAACTGACTCAATTAAAAAATGATTGATGCTTGCCTTGAAAAACCTATCTCCGAAACCAGTCCGTGTGTGGCTTGAACAAAACTGATGTTAACGATGTAAAAACGTTGGGACATAGTCACACGATACCAGTTTGATTTTTCTCCTCTGTTCTCAGCCCTGCCATAATAAAACTTACGTTTGCTGGTTAGCTCCTTACTTCCTTTGTTTCATACCTGGCAAGGTGTGAAACCCAGGTGGACAAGCTGGAGGGGAAAGCGTCTCCAAAATCAACATTCCATTTAGCTTTGCTGATGTCAGAGAAAACAAAAGAGCAGATAAATGTGGATTGATTTGGGGTGTCACAGAAGTATAGAAATTCTAAATCAAGAGGGCCAGATTCTGATACCTTCACTCACTCTGAATAGCACCTTATTTGGTGCGCAAGTAATTGAATCAATGGCACATGCAATAAGTGCTATCAGACTGTTTGTATCCAACCTGTTTGTTGGATGGGTTTTTCTTGTGAAGACATTTCATCACTCAGTCTCTATTCTCCTTTTTAAAAGAATAAGCCAAACTATTATATGTAACAGGGTTGTTTGGGGATTCAGTTCATACTTCTTTTCCCTCTTATCCCCCTCTGCTTTCCCCAGTCATATAATATATTATTATTATTACACGCATATATAATTTAGACAGTCTAGTGGTTCGCTTTCTCTCAGGCCCCTGGCTCACCTCACACATCAAAGCACAAATCATGCTCCAATCACGAGACAGCGATCTATTTGTAAACGTTGCTTTTCATTTCAGCAGCTCTGTGTTGGCGCCGGGTTAGAAGCTCTTGGCAATTCCTGCTGCTTCAGTGGTGATTTCCCCCTGGTTTTAGGCACTGCTATGTTTGAAGAGCCAGGACAAATGGCTGTTAAGTTTTCTGCGGGCCAATGTGCTTGTTAAAATAGCTGGAAAAGACGTTTCCATGATGCCAAGGAATTTTTAATGATAGAAAATCCCTGTTAGCTCTGTCCTCTGTGTTTCTACATTTAACGAATTAGTGTCCTGATCCTGTGCTAAGAGCTACACTATTCCTGCCCCTGACTTCACTGGGGTTTTTGTGGACACAGATCCACTTCCACAGGATTGGGGCCTAGAAGGGCTAAAATTTGCCCTCAAGTTTACAGCCATTCCACAGCTCGAACAGATGCTTTTGCTCGTGCATTTGGGAACAGAATTTGGCTCAACCTAATATGTGAGCTCTGGTAATAGTGAGTGGTTTAATTGGGATGAAATAAACATTTACTCAAAATATTTTTGAAACTGAGAGTTTAAACTTACAGATAAACTGCAAAGACCTGCTAAAATGTTTCTAATAGGTGCACTGGTGATAAGATTCATAACAAAATATATCCATAGACTAAATGCCCCTCTCTTTAACCTCAGCTGCTCTGTGCTGGAGATTTGCATTTTTGTTCTTTAGCCTTCAGCATATGTAAAGGAGTCTTTGAGTCTAAACATTTATTTCCATTGACTCGCCGTGCAACACTGCTGAGTGTTGTCAACCAACTCTTCTGAACCAGGACCAACACCCCTCACTTGATCCCATCAATCTCCCTGCCATCCTCCCAGCTGCATCTCCCTTTCCCAGACTCTTTCCAACCCACCAATCTTGGTGAAAGACCCGTCCGGTGTTTCATACTTCATTCTGCCATTACTTACCAGCACTTTCTGAAAATCAATTCCCTATAACTTGTCAATTTGGGCACCCAACGCCAATAGCCACTTTTGAAAGTTTAGGCAGACATTTCAGAACTCTTACTTTATTTACTTGGAGTTGCCACTTCGAAGAGAAACTCATAGGAAAAGTTCTGCGTGTTTGTAACCTAAAAAGGGGTGGAAGAACTATGTGACAGGGAAGGAGCCAGCATTTGAGGAGAGAGAGAGAGACTTCTGTATCTATGCCAGAGAGAACTGAAGCAAAGCATTATGCAAGGAGATATTCTCAGGAGATCTGTTCAGCAGAAAGGCACAGTGTTAGATGTGATTTGTTTATTGACAGTCTCTCCAACAATGGTGCACTAGACCAGCAAACATGAGAAAAGTAATGAATCCTTTCCTTTTTAAAGTAATTATATTTGAACAGTTCAAATTAACCTGTGGTTTGAGGCTACTTCTTGGGTGAACTAATTTGCTGATGTAATGACTTCCCTCAACTTGGCTTCAGCTGTTCAGGTAGAAGATGCATGTGTGTGCATGCCTAGGAGAAAAGCTGTTATTTTCTGTACGTCAGATGTGAACGCCAGCTCCAGCTGATTAAATCTAGGACACACTGTAGTTAAAATGTCAGACTAAAAACAACCACATTATGTTGTGGGGATGAGAAATTATTGTAAATAAACTGAGCTGAACTGGGAGAATAGAATAGTTTGTAGGGGGGGGGGTATCCAAAGATTCACTGATCTCTTCAAACAACAGAAGTTTCTTCTGTCAACTATCCCTCATTAGTGCCTGGAGTCTAAGATTTCAAGGGCCCACTGTTCATCCTTGTAGCTTAGTACAGTGGTTACATGCTGATTATTATTGGGGATGTTATCTCTGAATAGCATGATACCATTACCGCTGTGTATCAGCCATTGTTTCATGTAGCTTGGAATAATGAGGCTCAATGTGATCTCTGATAAGTGCTATGCAATTAATAAGTTAATGTGTGCCACAGTTATATAGAGGGTTTTTTACCTGACTGCAGCTGAAACTCTGATTGTAGGACTGTTACCAGATCTGAATTTGAACCATGGGTGTACAAAAAAAAAAAAAAAGTCTACATTTTTCTTTTTTGGGGAAGTGTTTATTTTCCTCAGATCACCTGAAATACTCCAGTTTTAGTAATGAATGCAAGAAAAATAGACACTCTTAAAAAAAAAATTAACTCAAAAGAAATGTTTGACATCCAAAGTAGTTATAGGGAGACACACATGGGAATTAGACGTGAAAGTCAGTGGGAGTTGGGAGCATACCTGCTCTTTGTGCTTTTGAAAAATCTTCCCATACAAAAATGGACAGTTCCTCCAATGGGTAAACACTGTAGCTCCTCCTTCCTTGCTTTATGAAGTGACCCTTTCCCTGAACAGGGAATTTGTTTTGGCTATTTGGGTGTGGACCTTTATAAAATCACTCTGGGTTTTTGAAATATTGAACTAGACCTGAAGTTATTATTGAAGGCAAATGTTTAGCATCTTCTGATCTACTTTTTGAGTATCGTGGATAGTAGCACATGTGGGTGAAGAAGATCTTCATAAAATAATTTTGTTAGAAATAATTGATATTGATAAACTATAAGACCAGAAAGGTATTGTTGTGACTATACAGTCTGGTCCTCTGCACTGAATGTCATCCAGTGATTCCCACATGGAGCCCAAAACTTGTGATTGAACTGGGGCATATATTTCAGAAAGACATTCAATCTATTTTAATTAATGACTTCAAATGATGGAAAATCTCGATTATTTGCTTATTCTAAGGGCTAATTGCTCTTGCCATTAACAATGTGTACCTTATTTCTTTAACTTCTTTCTTTGATAGAACATAGTTGTTTCTTCTTTTCCTACTGCTGTTGGGAGCATAGTGTTTTTTCATCCAAAAACGTCATAGCTTTACCGAAGTCATATTTATACACACTTCTTTCCAAAGTGATTAAAATTTGTATAGGGTCAATACTGCAGCTTCTGCTTCAGTATTGGAAAAGTCAAATATTAATACATCATCTTTTCTTCCTCTTAGCTTCGCTACACAAGAGAAATCAGAAAACTTAAGATACATTTGAGATAAGCATTTGAAAATGTTTTACTCCACGCAGAACCAGTTTCTTCCAGCTGGCATTCACAAGATCAGCTCTCAACGCCATTCAGAGCCCTCAATGACATTTAATTCACAATTAAAATCTTTGTGATTTTGCCTTTGCCAATAGATGACATTTCCGCAGCGTTCCCTATACTTAGCATGGGGACTATTTAGGGACTACCACAAATAGCATTGCAATATTAATTATTTAGAATGAGTTATAGCCAGCTATCTTATAACCACATTGCTAATACCCTGTATACCCACCCATGATCCTGTTTCTCTGGAGATTTTCTTGACTCATGACATATTACCCGCCCCCCCGGCAGAGAAATAAGAATTAAATACATGAGAAAACATGAAGCCAGCAGAAAATTCTCCCAGGCAAGAAGACTCTGGGTAGATGTAAAATGCACATTCAGCAGATCACCAGCTTGTCCTGCAACCCGTTCTGAGTGTGCTATGAATAGGTACAAATTCAGAAACCTACAACGAAATGGATAAAAAGCCAAGATCCTTCCATTGAGAGTTCATAGATCTCTTCTTCTGCTCCTCTTCTTTTCCCACTCTTTGAATTTCCACCAACTTTTCTTTTTAATAAGAAATCTTCACAGGACAAGATACTTGTAAAAAATTTTACCCTCATTCTTAAGTCCCTGACATCCAGCTCTTTTTCTGTCACTTTTTCCTTGTTTCTTTTATGGTATTGTGGCTTAGAAATTACTTTAAAAAAAAAACCTCTGACAAGTTAGATCACTTAAACCATCAAATGTATTTATTTTGATGGAAAAGTTTCATACAGGTTTTAAAGTGCTATTTTGTGCAAAAAGACTATGGAAGCAGACAGTGAATTTGAAATTGATCAGATATTTGTGAATGATCCTCCCTCCCCTTTTTTTTATGAAGTAGATCATAATTTCAAAAATCATCAGTTCATTTTAATGTTGCATTTTTTATTCAGCCATTGAATACAGATGCACTTGAGAATTTTTCCTCTTATTTGTGAAATGAACATCAGGGCAAATTTGTATTCAGACCTGTCTGTAATCAAATCTAAAGCTGAATGTGAAGATGATTATGAATGCAAGCGGAGATTTTTTTCACCAAAATGGCAGACCTTACACGCCACAGAAAATATTACCATTTTGGTGGTGAAAACAGTGGCCTTTCACCCATGAACTTACCCATCTGGAACTTTGCATGAGCTCTGGAACTTTGCATGAGCTTGTCAACATTTGTTGGTCAAATAAACAAACACATGGGTGGGGGAAGAACCTTCAATGATTTTCTCCAAAAGCAACAAACTGATGCTCCTGATCCTGCAATGAGTTCTGTGCGGTTGGGCCCCTGCATCCCAGAGAGCACCTTTAATGAGGTTTGAGTACAGCCTGCAAACTAATGGACCTTTCCTTTCGTTCATGCAGCAGAGATTCATGCTTTGCAAGCCAGAGGGGCTGGTGTTAATCTCCTCCTCCCCTCAGACAACTCTACTTTGGTCATTGTTACATGTATGTGTATACCTGAATATATGATCAAAATATGTATAAAACACTAAGACTGATTTTTTAAAGTATTATAAATGCCCTAGTTGGTTTATCTTATGATATAAATGTCTTCATTCCCATTATGACAGAGTCCTGTGGCACCTTATAGACTAACAGACGTATTGGAGCATAAGCTTTCGTGGGTGAATACCCACTTCGTCAGTCCGAAGTGGGTATTCACCCACGAAAGCTTATGCTCCAATACGCCTGTTAGTCTATAAGGTGCCACAGGACTCTTTGTCGCTTTTTACAGATCCAGACTAACACAGCTACCCCTCTGACACTTGATTCCCATTACAGATGCTAGAACTCTTCACAGGTAGCACACGTTCATGAGTTTACAATCTCACAGCACAAAAAATGACATCCTAGTGCCTTGCATTAACTTACAATGTCTGCATAGGTCTATTTAGTCTTAAATAGTCCAGGAATAAAATGCCTTTCTCTGAATCCAATTGGTTCTTCAGCTGGGGATGCAAGGGAACAGGAGGCCCAGAAAACCAGTTGCCAAATGCATCTAAATATTTGATTAGTTTCTTTTGGGAGTGAGCCTTATTTAAGATCGCAGTTGCTTTTTGAGCTATATTGTGTTGATTTCCCATTTAAAGAGGACCACGAGATCACAGTGCTGTTTTAGAATTGAATTATGCTAATTGGAGTCACGCCCGAGTAAGGATTTCAGGAAAAGCTCTGTTTTTCTTCATTTCTTGTGCCTGCAGACGAGACAAACAATATGTGAAATCAATATCTGGGTATTTTATAGGACACATTTTGACAGGGAAAGTTGTGATTCACAGGGCTATACTTTGACCTTTTCAATGGCTTTTTTGTTTTTGTTTTCATTGGTGAACATTCATTCTGTCCCCTGTGTTTGGTGCCATTCAATTGTAAGAAAGAGGTTAGCTACTAAATATCTCAAAGTTTAAGTTCTATTTTTTGTCCTCTGATTTTCAACCTGTACATTAGCACTCTCAACTGCAAGTACAAAATAGCAAGTGTGATCATTTAGTTGTCTAGCTAATGTGTCCGACTCTCTGAAGTTCTTACTATGGTTAAACTCAATCACATAGCAGTAGTTTCTGTTTAGGAGCCACCAGGTGAACAGTTTGTATGGTCAACTGACTTTTCCCTGCCAGAAAAACTATGTCTTGTCATAGGCAACTTCAACAGTCACATCATCTTCTGGGGAGATACAACAATGACAACAATAGGGAAGAAGTCAAGAAGTGGGTGGCAACAGCAACTTGATTTTGCTCTACGGCTTCAAAGCAACTGTACCTTCCGCAGTGCACAGTAGATAGAGGGGAACAATCTCAGCCTAGCCTTTGAATAGGCGGGCAACTTCAGAAGGGAGGCTATGTCCGTGATCCCAAGATTGCAAAATAGTGTCAACAGAGGCTGCAGTACAACTCAGGAAAACAAAGTATTTGTTGAGATTCAGCTTCAGAAAGGCTGATTGGGAAGGCTTTACCTTTGAATTGGGTGAGTCCATCTATAATAGTGCTTTTGATGCATGAGCACTAAGGAGAATTTGTCTCCCTGGTATGGAAAACTGCCCAAAAGAATATACCTAGGGGATGTTGGACACTTTATGTGCCTGGGCTTTCAATAGAGATAAGCAAACCGTATAAAAGATATTCAGGACAGTTTGATCTGGATCTGCTAGGTGAAGAAAGCATTGACTTCGGGGAAAATGCTTATGAGAGGGATCGGAAAGGAGCGGTGCAGCCGCTGGAAGGAGCTGATTAAAACAACCAACCTGTGCCATGCTAGCAAAAAATAATGGATTACCATTTGCAAGCTGACTCCCAATAAACACCAATCAAAGCACATCACCACAGTGTCTCCCAACCAAGTTGCACACTAACTCATCCTGAATGGTAAACCAGCCCACAGAGCAAAGTGCAGAACAAAAAACATGAAGCAGGAACTTTGCTTGCTTCTCAGACAATCAAGTCCACAATTTGCTCCTCAACGTTGAGAAAGCTGACAATAGTCCTGAAAACACTGAAGTGTGAAAAGGCAACTGGACTTAATGGTATATCTAATGAACTATTACTACCGTTTGGGAGGAGAGTACACAAGTGACTGCTTGACTTCTTTAACTCTTGCAGGGAGACAACACAGATACCCAGGCTGTGGAGACAGGCTAAAGGTGGTTGCACTACTCAAACCACATAAAGATGCTAACTCTGCAAAGAGTTACTGACCAGTGTCCTTACTCTGCTCAATCTACAAGCTATATGAGCACATGATAATGGGTAAAGAAGCACCAATACCACAAGGGCAGCTGACTGATGACCAAGCTGGTTTCCACCCGGGACATTTATGCTGTGGCCAAGTTGCAAACCTAAATCAGTACTTGGAAGATGGTTTCAAACCCTGCAAAATTTGAGGGGCTGTGTTTGTTTATTCTGTTGGCCGCTTATGTGGGAAATGTCGATGATCTTGAAGAACCTGATTCCTTCAGAACAACTCCTTCTAGGCAGTGACCTTGAACAAAAACACTGGTGTACTCTAAATCGAGCAAGAGGTGGAGTGGCAAAGACTGGTGACAGTATCAGAAAGTGAAAGCTGACAAATGACCCCAATATGGAGAGCCTAGGCAAACACTTACACACTGCCTGATGCAGGGCCTCCTGTCAACATCCTGTACTCCCGAAGAACTAGTCAAGATAAGTGACAATACCAGGTCTTGGTGGTGGTTGGGGAGCGACAAGATATGATGACAACCCTGAAGTCGAGTAGATAAGACCTATTGTTTACAACTGTTATCTTGTGCCTCAGTCAGGTTCTGTAAGTCTAAGACTTTGTAGTCTTTCAGGATTTGTACATCAGTTTCATTTTTTTTCTCATGCAAAACATTCATACTGACAACTGGCAACAAATGAATCCAACCCCACTACGGACATACATTTTAAATGTATGTATATCTATACTGTTTCATTCTGAAGGATCTTCACATCCATTACAATCATTATACCACATTGCAAATGAAGTACTTAAAAAGAATGACTGGGGGTAGAGGACAGCAACCAAGTGACACAACCCAATACTGAGGGAAGGGCGAGTATAGCAAATATGATTGGGACAACCCCTTGCTCTTAGAAATTTTGCCATAAGTTATTTAATACCCATTTGTGGCGCTGAATGGATTTGGGATTTTAAAGTTTCATCAGAAAGATATATACACACAGAGTGAAGTGCATGAAATTCAATTTATTTACTTCTAAAGGATGCAGGAGCTGAGTCAAATCAGCCAGGATTTAATCTTATGGTTCCAAACCTGATGCTTAAAGCCAGACCCTCCAGAATGCCATGGTTATGAGAGTACATAATGCCACATCATCACTCAGGTGTCCTTAACAATGACTATAACCAGAAAAACAGAACACAAACAGCCCATTCTCCCTAGAGTTATAAAACTATAATTGGTCTACAATATTTTGGTCTGCCTAAGTTTCCTTTCTAAGGGTTCTTTTTCTAGCCAATCAGACCAATTATCAAATGGGACAGTTTTATGTCCTACTGGCTTGTTGTGGATTTTAGCCATGTCACTTGTGGTACATTAGGACTGTTCTGATGCTAGAAACATGTAGCTAATAGATAACCTCTGTGGTGGTACCTTCAAATGTCATATTCAAGAGGCTAGAAGTCAATGAAGCATCTAGGACATTCAGTATTTTAATTGACAACACACAAGACCTGCTTGTGATTTATAGCTCGATTTAAGGGACACACTTTTTATGCTCTGCCAATAATTGGCAGTATTTTTTAGGCACAGATGGTGCATAAGCCTTGGACAGCTGGTTCCCTCCATGCTGCCGCTTCATAGGACCATCTAACTAATACTCTCACACATGACCCAGTTCACTGGGTAACTGAGGGAGGTTCTCACACATGGCTTTGCATTGGCCCTGAGGCACATGAAAATGAATCTGCATAGGCCTGACCATAAGAGTTTCTAAGGCTTAATATCTCCGTTCCCTCATGGCTATTTGCTCCCTGACCTCTCTTTTCTGCCTCTGCTGAGTGTAAACCAACAGTTTTTCTACTTGTGATGTGCAAGTATATGGATTACAAATGTGGTTCTCTCCTTGCAATGTCCTCTGCTTTGCATCTCCATGAACACTGATTTTTTTTTTCTTCATGATAACGGTGGTAAAACGTTACAAAACACACACTTCCCTAAAAATGGGAAGTCAGTACAGATCACAAGAAAAGTGCTTATTTTGAAAGAGGCATTTCTCACCCTTCAAAACCACGTCGAATATTCACAGCAGAAGAACTTATATTATATAGTAGAGTGGCAGTAAACAGTGGCAGTGTAAATTATCTGTAGACCAAGGACAAAAAGTATAAGGATGGATGGAGGTAGAACTACACACAGGTTGTTGTTTTTTTAAACTTTTTGTAGAGTACGTGCAGCCTGTAAAATGTCTGAGAAGGAAAGTAAAAGGCCACACATTTCCCACATCAGAAACTTTTTGTTTTCAAGTATGATCCTAATAAAAATACAACCGTTTTATTTTTGCAAAATGTAGGAAATACAAGATCCACAATTTTTTTATTGTTCTATCAGAGCTTTACTGGCTTTGCTACACATAGTTGCGAAGAAAGCCTTTAAAAAATGTCCTGTGCTTGGCCTAAGAAGTCTTAGAGAGGGCTTGGCTTTTACTGTCATCATGCAAGAAAAAAGCCATTTGGAGAATTTTAGTTTTCATGTAAAGCTACAACTCAGTGAAATGACCTGTATCATGGAATAAGACTTTTCATGAATCTTATTGTGGGAGGAGAAAGGAAGTTCCTTATAAAAAGTATTTTTTATAATCTTTGTGGATGGATGCTGGATACATTTTCAGTAAATATCAAGTCGGGGAGAGGTGAAGCTGTGGAAGCTCTTAGTGGTCCCGTTTCATGTCATTTCACGGAATCTCAGGTCAGATCCGGACAATCTCAGATCCTATGGCAAGTTATAAGACAGTAGATGGAAGGATACTTACATGCATCGAAAGCGGAGGGGAGAAGACTCCCTGCACCCCAAGTATCCTTGACTATACAAGGATTTTGTTTGCTCAATCCCAGAATCCTTATGCAGGTAAAATGTCCAATGATTTTGCTGTGCACTTTACATGTAAAGAGTGTGCTGGATCAAGTTCTAAATAGGTGACACAAACCTAGTTACATGGAGCCTGAAACTAATGCAATTTTTAAAGGATTTGGTTTTGTCACAAACTGTTTAAATCTGTCTCAGTTAGGTTGATGCTAAAGAGAAGTAGGCTGAAGAAGTGGCACTTGGGTTCAGCTCCAGTCCTGAATCAGGGCTAGAGGTTCAGGCTACCCGAGTATTGGGTGCCGTTCTCATGATAGTTCAACCCCAAATGGCAGGAATCTCACTAAATGTCAGGGAAGAGGATGAGAGGTGGGGAAGACGTGGAGTAAGAATGCTTTGGGCCTTCTGTATATGACATACTTTGATTGACAATACACAAGGGATGAGATTTTCAGAAGCACAGACCCAACTCTGCTCCCAATGAAATTAATGGTAAAATGTCCTTCGACTGCAGTGGGAGCAGAGTTAGACGGTCTCTCAGAGGGTTTTTGAAAATTCCACTTGTTTTTAAATTATCTGCTTTATTAAAGCTCTATCCTGAAGCAGTTGCTTCAGCGGAACACACATGTGCATAAGAAGTGTAGGGTTAGACCCTTTACTGATTCTTGAAAACTTATATCGGGCTCTACAAATACCAGTTAGCCCAATGGTCCCCAAACTTTTTACGTTGCGTTCCCGCTTACCCCTGTCAATGCCCTCCCCTCCCCCCCACCCCACCCCGAAGCCGCAGTCAGGGGCCAGGGCCATGGATGGGAATTAGGGCCGGGGCTGGGAGCAGGGTTGCGGTCGGGGCCGAGGCTGGGGTGCTGGACCCGTGGTTGGGCCAGGAGCCAAAGGCCGAAGTAGGGGGTGGGGCTGGGGCCACGGCCGGGCCAGGGGCTAAGGCCGTGTCCGCAGCTGGGAGCAGGGCCAGGAATGCGGCTGGAGGGTGGGGGCAGAGCAGGGCTGGGTGGTGCTCCCTCCCAGCTCACTGTGGGGGCTGGCCCAGCCCTGCTGCATCCCCCTGAAAGTTCCTTTGTGCCCCACAGTTTGGGGACCACTGAGTTAGACCATAGAGTGCAGTAGTGTTTCCATTTGCCTCTCATTATACTTGCAGGAAACTACATGTATAACAGTAGTAAAAGCAACTTCTTAAAAATTTCCTCTAGAGAGTAATGGATGTTCTGTAGAGGCTCCAAAATAGGTTTCTCTTACTCTTTCTTATGTTCTCTGAATGACCAACTTCCCTTGTTAAAGCGGATACGTTCTTGAAGGCTGTCTGTGTCAAATTGTCTTTTAAAGACTTCATAATATTACAGTACAATAAAGTGCATCCCATCGACTGTGTAATCACAACAGACTTGATCATCTATAACTACCGAATTAATGGGAATCAACAGCATGTTTGAACATTAGGAATGAGATAGCATGGAGATTGAAATTGATATGCCTCTCATTCCTAATTTCTCATCTCACTTACGGTTAAGGCCCCAGTCCAGCAGAGTGGGTTAAGCTCTTGTAGTCCCACTGAATTCAGTGTGATCTAGTCACATGCTTAATAATATGCACGTGCTTAATACATCCTTTTCTAGATCGGTGTCTAAGTGACTAATAGGAAAAAAAACACCACAACCAATGGGAAGGTCATATTTGGCTCATTTGTGAATCTTATAGGTGAATTTGTAACATTTTTCCTTCTCTCCCCGTTTACCCCCATCCATGTGTATATACAGTGTAAAAATGATGAACAGAGAAGTCCGACTGTGAGAGAGAACCTCACATCAGACCTATGACATTCCAGGGTGCAATCCAGACCAGAAAGGGGCTGTGTCACCACTTGCCCTGCACCCTGGGGTGCTCAGCATGCAGTTTTTTTAACTACAAAGAGAGAGATTTGAAGTGAGTACAAGTAATGAGGCATTAATGTCAGAAAGGGTTACAAGAAAAAGATAAAACACTTTCTAAACTTAACAAACTAGACTTGGTTCAAAGTGAAGTCCCTAACCACATGTTTTCAGTACATTGCTGACCAAACTCTCAGGCCAGGATATGCTCCCAAAGTCCAATGACTGTTTCTTGTGTCGTCTTAGGTGAAAAAGAGAGCCATGACTAGGGAGAGAGAATTTCGGGGTTTTTTTGCCCCTCACTTTTATAGTTCAGTTACCCTTTCAAATGCATTTTCCTGAGGGTTACCCCTAGTTAACGTTCATTCAAACAGTAAAGAGGGCAGCATGGTGTCGGGCGCTAAAAGAAATGCCATGCTGTTTCTTCTAACCTCTATTTGCTGAAATGCAGATTTTCCTTGTCTCCTGTCTTCCCCCTATTGCTGTCTGTGGATCCTGTTTACAACTCATATGTAAACTGCGGTAAACACACATTCCTTTGTTTAAGACCTGCTTGACCAGTTCTGCCTAATTGGGGCTACCTGGGTTTGAACATGTGCTACCAACATCGTTGGGGGGAATTCATAACTTTACATATAATGTTGCTACCTACATTCTACCATGATATTATTGACCAGCAAGTTATTTGTTTTCAAATGACCTACAAGGCTTATTTTGTACAAAGATTATTACAGTAGTGTGTGGGATGTGAATACAGGGATGTATTCCATCACAAACCCATTATCCAAAGTGGAAACATAAGTAGCAAAGAATTCAGCAGCCTGCCACATAAGTATGTGTTCATTTCATGCACCCCTGGGTGTGTTCTGCCTTTGTGTTTTGGACTTTGCCAATTACACAGTAACTACCCCAAAATTAAGCAATATATTATAAATATAGGTGAATGCTGACTCAGAAGATTTACTTGAGCTTGTTGGATTATTTCTAATGCCCAGAGTTAATCTTTTAACCACATAAAAGAACATAAGACATGAGATTGAATTACCTGAATGTTATTCGTGTTTACATTCAAGTAATAGAGAAACCCGTTAACAAATAGATGCACTTGCATTTCCATATATTTGTCATTATTAATATTGTTTCAATTCACAGCATCCTTCTGGATAACTCTAATGACATGGGGGACCATGGAAACCTCCATCTCTCAAGCTTTTATTTTCACTGCGGGTTAAGGTGCTAAGTCTTGCTGAAAGTGAATGGGAGTGGGACATCTAACTACCGTAGGCCTCTTTGAAAGTCCCAGTGTTTTACAAACCCTTTAGAGCACAGTGGAGACACTTAAAAAGCTCACTGTGGCTTTATTGAGGCTAGTTCCAATAATATTCTCTTTGCTTGAAATAGGACGACGCACCTGAAAACGGTAATATCTCTTGGACCCGAATGAATTTTTTAAGCATGCGCACTTTGTCTGAGTGTTTCTCAAACTTCCCCTGAGTGTTGACTTGGACACTCAGTGAGGCCAGTTCTCCTCGAGTTAAGATCATGCCCCTATGTTCATGTGGACACTGTAGTTAGTGCATGTCCATGCAGGGGCAGATCATTAGCTGATGCGAATTGGTGTTGCTCTGGTAAAGTGAATTGAGCCACGCTGATTTACACCAGCTGAGGATCTGGCTCACATCCAGAGATTTGTATGGTTGTTACAAAAACTGAGGAGAGAGAGCATTACACTATAATACAAGGCATAGTCCCAGACTGCTTTGCTGTGAAGGAAAATATACCGGTGGCCATCTCTGGTTAGTGCTGCATAGAATATTCTGAAGGGTGCCCTGTGTTTATAGATTAGGCAGCGTCTTCTCAGCCAGCAATCGCTCAGGCTAGAGTTGATGGGCAGCCAGCCTAACTATTGAGAGACATGGCTATGAAGGATTTAGTTTTGAGAAAAGGTTCATTTCAGGTGAAACTCCAAGCCCCTATTGATCACCTCCATGAGTTACATGCAGAATTTTGATTTTCTCATAGTGTTATGGTAGACGGTTTAAGTTAGGAGAAAAATGCAATTTTTTCCCCCCAAAGTTGATTTAAAAAATTGGAACACTAAACTCCTCCTTGCGAAGTGAACTAACAAAATACACAAAATATAGAATACTCATAATGCCAAGTTTAAATCATTGTTCTAATTAATGAGCACCCCCTGTGGCCTCATTAGAATGAGAAAAACGTTGTTGTGCTGTGTTGTGCAACACGTCGAGTTTTGGGCAGTGCAACAATAGTAGCTTCAAGAAACTTCCACGGTAAGAGTTTTGCAACTGTAAGAATTTCATATAGTTTGGCAGAAACCACAAATTGCAGTTCCCCAGAAATCTTTTATGAATTGGGACTTATGTTCACCCTTGTAAATAAGGAGGGTTTTTGAGTTTATATGCCACAGTCTAATAGGTACATAGTGACTGCTTAATGGGATTTACATTCACTCAAACAAAATTAGGCTAGTAAAAGACAATGTAACATGCTGTAATGTAAATGGGACTGACGGCAGAATTAAATGTTTGTGGAAACAGGGCAGCAGATCTATCAAGAGCTAATTAGACAGAGTTCAGAAACAGACTTGGGAGTAAACAGCACCAATAAAGAGAGATGGAGGGCAAGAAAGAAAATAGGAGTCTTTGTGCAATGATAAAAAGGAGCTATAAACAAGGTTATTTAAATCTGAAGGTCTGATGGAACCTATCCCATGAGAAGGACTAAGTCTTATCGGAACTTGTTGATTAAAGAAAGTTGAGTAGCAACTTTGATAAACTCTTAAATAGTTCCCCTTTGTGGTAATTTGCTATTCACAGTGTCTTTCTTTGATACAGTTTTCACGGCACCTATAATGTTTCCATTTGCTGCTTCTCAGCCTTCAGTCTCAAAATGTAAACGGTCAATCGGAGGAATTCTAAAAAAGGAGTGCCAAAGAACTAGAGAGGATTTGGATATGAACTGTTCCTTAGGGACACACCCATACAAGGAAGATACTGGTAGAACGTACCCCAGCTGAATGTGATTAAATGAAAATGATACAATCAGCACAAGGACAAACTGTATACAATTAAAACATAGAGCTTGATTTGCCTGTCATGTAATTCATTGTGTTGTCCTTGCTGTTATTGCTGTCTTCAGCATAGCCACCACATGCAGTAAAAGGTTGTAATTGTCAGAGAGGTGGAGGGAGCAATATCTGATAGCATGAATTAGGATCTGTTTGAATGAGATAAGAACACAATTTCCTTTGGCTATGAGCGTCCAGTACTGGCACCACTGAACCCATTTGAAGTTTTGCCATTGATTTTAATGTGGCTAAAAAACAGGAAAAATCACTAAACCTCTCTTGACATTAAATTTAGAGATATTAATCAGAGATAGTAGTGAAACATGAAAAATCATCAATGCCATAGGAATAAGGACCATTAAAATGCCAACTGTTGGGGCACAGTGATAGCTTGTTTGGTCTGCATGACATTGATCTCATTTCTAAATACTTCCTCATTCCTACATTTAAGAAATTCTGGCTTTTTTTCACCAACCAAATACAGCACAATGACATAACTCTGTCATGATCTTGCATTTACTAGAACCTATTACAAGCGGGGCTAAAGCTTTTCAGCTGTTACAATTGTTGGCTAGTTTCCGTTTGAATTATTGAGCCGTCCTGGAGAAAACGGACTACTCTGAGCTTTGCCTGTGGCTATTGCATAATGATGTTCTGACTGCAAAAGCTGATTGTCAGGATTTTTGTTTGTGATATATTTTTTTTAACAAAATTTTTGCAAAACTCTTTAAGATCCCAAATCCATTGTCAGAATGTTGTATAGATTTAAAAACTGCAAATGCGTCTTTAGGGTAAATGTGTACTAATTAGTTCCTCCCTTCACTTTCCTCACAAGAATTGAGTTCAGTATTGGGAGCCATGTTGGTTTAAGTGACTGAGATGATCTCAACTCTCAGTGGGATTCATAGAGCCATGAAATCAGGACTTGCTGAGGCGGGTTATTTTTCCCTCTGCAAAGTCTCTTAAGCAAAATAAGCATGGGATAAGAGGGAAGATCCTCTCATGGATCAATAACTGGTTAAAAGATGGCAAAACAAAGGGTAGAAATAAATGGTCAGTTTTCAGAATGGAGAGAGGTATTTAGTGATGTCCCCCAGGGACCTGTTCTGGGAGCAATGCTGTTCAACATATTCTTAAATGATCTGGGGAAAAGGAGTACACAGTGAGGTGACAAAATTTGCAGATGATACAAAACTACTCAAGATACTGAAGTCCAAAGCAGACTGCAAAGAGTTACAAAGGGATCTCACAAAACTGGGTGACTAGTCAGTAAAATGGCAGATGAAATTCAATGTTGATAATTGCAAAGTAACGCACATTGGAAAACATAATCCCAATTATACATACAAAATGATGGGTGCTAAATTAGCTGTTACCACTCAAGAATGAGATCTTGGAGTCATCGTGGATAGTTCTCTGAAAACATCCCCTCACTGTGCAACAATAGTCAAAAAGCTAATAGACTGTTAAGAACCATCAAGAAAGGGATAGACGGTAAAGCAAAATATCATAATGCCACTATATAAATCACACCTTGATTATTGTGTGCATTTCTGGTCACCCCATCTCAAAAGATATATTTGAATAGGAAAAGGTACAGGGAAGAGCAGCAAAAATGATTAGGGGTATGGAACAGCTTCTGTACGAGGAGAAATTAAAAGGCTGGGACTTGTCAGCTTGGAAAATAGACGACTAAGGGGGGATATGATAGAAGGCCTATAAAATTGTGAATAGTGTGGAGAAAGTGAATAAGGAAGTGTTATTTACTCCTCCTCATAACATAAGAACTAGGTAGACACCCAATAAAGTTAATAGGCAGCAAGTTTAAATAAACAAAAGGAAGAACTTCTTCACATAACGCATAGACAACCTGAGGAACTCCTTGCCAGAGGATGTTGTGAAGGCCAAAATTATAATAGGGTTCAAAAAAGAATTAGATAAGTTCATGAAGGATAGGTCCATCAATGGCTATTAGCCAAGATAGTCAGGGATGCGACTCCATGCTCTGGATGTCCCTAGCCTCTGTTGCCAGAACTTGGGAGAGGACAACAAGTGATGGAGCACTCAATGATTGCCTGTACTGTTCATTCCCTGGAAGCACCTGGCATTGGCCACTGTCCAAAGACAGGATATTGAGCTAGATGGACCATAGGTCTGACCCAGTATGGCCATTCTTATGTTCTTGTGTTAATCTTTCAGAATGGGATTTTCAAAACCACTCAGTGTGTGCTTAACTCCGCTCCCATTAAAGGTCAACGAGTGAATTCAGTGGGAACAGAGTCCTGACAATGCTTGAGTACTTTTGACAGTGTAATTGTAATTGTAATTTTGTAAAAATATAGGATCAAATCCAGCATTGCTTGCTCAGGTAAAACTTCCACTGACTTAATAGCAGTACACATCTACCTCGATATAACGCTGTCCTCGGGAGCCAAAAAATCTTACCGTGTTATAGGTGAAACCGCGTTATATCAAACTTGTTTTGATCCACTGGAGTGCGCAGCCCCGCCCCCCTGGAGCGCTGCTTTACCGTGTTATATCCGAATTCGTGTTATATCGGGTTGCGTTATATCGAGGTAGAGGTGTATATATCAGTGTTTAGTTCATAAGGAGTCTCTCTTGCTTAAAGACTAAAGAATTTGTGCTGATTTCAATTACGGGCAATACTGCTTCCCTCCTGCTTAAGTCTGTAGCAGAACTTTGCTGTGTGAGGTTAGGAAAGCAGGATTCCAGATGCCATCCCAATGGCTGCACACACTTAGCATAGATTCCTGGAGAGGTGTGTTTGTGTGTGTGTGTGTTGGGAGTTGGTTGGCGATGGAGGATATGCAACTATCAAATCCATATGCCATTCTCCCTCCCAACCCTTAAATTAGTAGGGAGCATCAACAGTGGTAGTTATTGCTATCCCGAGTTTGCAAAAGCAGCTATGGGACAGCTTATTTTCCCTCTACGTCCTAGTAAAAATTTTCCACACCAAACCTTGATATTCAAGCATGACACAAGCATCAGGGCTTGCCATTTGTTCCATAATGATTTGGGATCCCAGAGGAGGTGTTTGTTTTTAAATTAAAAAGTGTTTGCAATATATTTGTGAATCCAGGCATTTTGGAAATTTTAGTTAAGTGAAATATGTTGCATTCTGCTTGTGCTGCTGGAATAATGCTACCTCAGGGCTCAAAAATTATGCTTCCCTTTTAATTTTCACAGAGTGTATACACACACACACGAGAGAGAGAGAAAACCGTGACACTTCTTTTCCCAATTAAGCATTTTGAAAATGTATGGGTAAGGGGTAGTTTCTTATCCTTTGCAGGATTGGAGTAGAGTTGTTTCATTGAAATGATCTGTACAGAAAACATTGACTTTCACGTTCATTTGATTGCAGTTTAATTTAAAAATGAAAGATCTGCATTTCAGCATCAACAATAAAAATGGAAAGACACTGCTCTCTCCTGGGGGGCGTGGAAGAGGGAGAGAGGCAAGCTTGTACAGGTCTGTCTTGTCTTACGCTGGGGTTACATTCCGCGGTTAGCGCGTAAGGCGAAAACCGCGTATAGTCAAAATCCCATTGACTTTAATGGCGGGCGGAATCGCCCGCACTACAGACACAATACATAAATTGCTTTTTTTCCTCTCTCTTTGTGTGTGTGTGTTTTTGCCGACTGTGCAAAGCCGAAATCGCGCATGTTAAATGTGCATAAGATGAGACAGACCTGTATGTTGAAAGGCAGCTCAGTGGCATTCTGCAGGTCAAGGCCTGGTCTTTGATTAGCTAGATGTGCAGAAGATCTCTGTGTCAGTTGACTGTAGGGAAGGTATAGGAGATGGGAGGAAATTACTAAGGTATGGGAGTTACCAGCATCATCCGAGTTACCAGCATCACCCAAGTCACTGGGCCATACATCACTGAAGAAATTCCAAAAGGAAAAAGCACATCAAGAAAGAAGAGAGTCCTTACAGAAGGGGAACTGATAAATCTTCCACGTAATAATAATAGAATATAAAAATGGATAATGCTAGTAGTACAGCATAAATTTGGCAGAGGCCCTAGCATATATTGCCACCTCCCTGGTAACTGTTGCCAAGCCCCTGATTTACTAACGGATTCTAAAAATCTCACACCCTTTACCGTACTTCACTCCTATCTGAGCCTCAGACAAATGAGTTCTTTGTTGCACTTAGACCTACCTCCGGAATATAAACAGGCAATCCAAAATGCATGTAGGCATTTTAATACACCTCTACCCCGATATAACGCGACCCAATATAACACGAATTCGGATGTAACGCGGTAAAGCAGCGTTCCGGGGGGGCGGAGCTGCGCACTCCGGCGGATCAAAGCAAGTCCGATATAACGCGGTTTCACCTATAACGCGGTAAGATTTTTTGGCTCCCGAGGACAGCGTTCTATCGGGGTAGAGGTGTAGCAATAAATTGTTAGTAACCCCAAATAGTTTTTTTTCTGGGGGGAAAATCACAAAGCAAAATATTGGTGATTTGAGGGGTTTGTTTTTTTGTTTGTTTTTGTTTTTTAAAAAACCCACAATTTTAAAATGATTGTTTCTAAGAGGAATTCAATAACATTTATAAACCTGAGGTACAGCACTCAGATTTTTTTTTGTAGGTATTATAAACTAAAGGTCTTGCTGTCCTGAAATGATATTTGCTGTAGAGCGTGGTTCTGTATGATGACACAGTGAAAAAATGCCTACAGTGCAAAATCTCCTAAACGCTTCACACTGAAACTAAAGAGCAACTCCTACACCTTGTTATATTTCTTACTTGTTTATTATTTATGAACACCTAGTCAGTAAGGCTTTCATTAAAGAGCCCAGCTTGAAATATGAAGACTTATCCACCAAAGAAAGAATACTGTGTTTGCAATATTTGGCCTTCAGAGCCTGTCTTTAAAACACTACCTTACGGAGGCTGCTGTTTGCATTGACACACAAGATCTGTTAACACGTGGACAGAGAGAGAGAGAGCGTGCCGCTGTCCAAATTTTTTTTAGCTCCCTGAGGTCCACTTACCGTGTGATTCTAAAAGAGAGGCAGATTTCAAGTCTGGAATGCCACCAAATAGTGTGTGTGTATGTATACATAAATTTTAAATGAATTCCTAACTGCCCTAGAGAGAGCATGAAAGAACCAAATCTCAAATATACGTCTCATCACATTTGCCTGGAAAAACTGTGGTAAAATTTATTTCTTGATGCCATTTCACAAGGTAAACACAGAAGTTTTTTTTTTTTTTTTTTTTTTTTAAAGCTATGTATGTGATAAAGGGGACACTAGGGGGAGCTTTTCTTTTGGAAAGCCTGTCTGTCAGATGGTCTTTGCCTTATCATACTTAGGAACATTTTAATAATAAAAAGGCACCTCAAAACAGCTGCAATACACAGGCCTCTGCGCTGGGAAAACCAAATCATTCCATTCTCTTCAATAGCAGCACTTTGTGCCTTTGATATCTATCTATCTATCTATCTATCTATCTATCTATCTATCTATCTATCTATCTATCTATCTATCTATCTCTAATCTAGCAGTTGGCGTTAAGTGTAGGCTTGGCTGGGCTACTGTATTCTTTAAGGGGTTTTATAGGGCACTATCTGCAAAGGAGGCATTGGCCATCTCAGGCCAAGTTTGTACAACAGGCTTTTGCTGGCATAGCCTTGTCAGTCAGCAGTGTGAAGAGTGTGCTTTGGGACCAATATAGCTGACGTGGCAGAAGTTATACCAGCAAAACTGGTCACAGACTGCTCAGAGCTTCCAGGGCTTCTGTTTGTGTCATTGGCTCCTATTCAGCTAGGGCACGTGAGATGGATGTTGTTTTGTTCCCAATTATTTTTTGTAAAGCACAGTTATGTTTTGTAAGATGAAGGGAGATATGATCTAGCAGGCAAAACACAGAACTTGAAATCAGCTTTGGATCAATTCCCAGGTCTGCCACAAACAGCCTCTATGACTTTGGGCAAGTCATTTAAATTTGCAATGCCTTAGTTTTCCCATCTGTAAAATGGAGATAATACTGCTCTCTAATGAGAGGTGCATAGAGGTCTTGGGCCAACTCCTGAGAACTGATTGTGCCTGTCACTCAAGTTACTGAGAGTTTCAGGTGCTCGGGGACTCTCAGGATTTGCCCTATTTATTAATATTTATAAAGTGCTTTCAGCTCCTTGGATGGAAGGGAAAAGTACTCCTCCTGAAGTTGCATTGTCCGTGACATTTGATTACACTGGGAAAGACTTCATGAAATGAAAGTGAAATCATTTTTTTAAATTTTACACTGTAAATGTTACTGTTCCAATATAAGATCATTTTTAATCAACTGATCCTTTTGAGTAGGAGAACTTTGATCACTTAAAGGCAGGTCCTAAGCTGGTATTAATTGTCGTAGCTCCCCTGGAAGTCAGTATAGCTATGACACACTGGCTGAGAATCTGCCTCCGTAGAATTTCCATTTCCAAAAGGCTCTGATTGTTTTGGAAATTTGAGCCCTATATCTGCATTTACTCTCCTTGTATTCTCGAAATACACGGGTATTGATTGATTATAGAGGCCATACACCATTACTGTACAGTTGTACTTTATGGAGCATCATCAAGATCAAGGAATGTTCCTTTTAAAATTTCAAATGTAAGCAGATCTTAGTCCAGTGGCTTCCCATCTCCTTCCCAGCTCATTTCTCGTCTACCCCTTCCTATCCAACATCCCTGCGTGTTCCCTCATAAGATAAATAACGCTGTCTTATCAAGGTCAGTCAGAAAGGCCCTTTTTACATATCTCATAAATTTTAGCCAGGTGCCACTGATGTGAGATTAATGTAATGGCACTACGGCAAGCACTCAGGCTTGTCTTAATTATGCTAAGGTTGCCAGTTCACCGTTTCTCTTCATCTGTCTCCCGCTTTAGGGAACACTAAACACTATGTCATTAGATTGTCTGTTCCACAACATTGGCCCTTTGCATTTACAAAGTCATCAGATGGCTTATGACCTAGCTTTTCTAAGAAATTAAATTAAATAAATAGTAAAAACAAAAATTAAACAGAAATGGTGCCTGCCAGAAAGGGGGGAAGTGGGGAATTGAACCTCGGTAATGTCTGTTTTTAAACAGCTGACCTGCCCTTGCTGAGCGATGTTTTCTAGGAGCTCCCTGAAGGATTGTGGAAGCAAAGTCTGATTTGGGTCTCTGGAACTGAAATTTGTGTGGATTCATACCTAACTATAACCATCTTCTGTTCTTGGTTTAATTTGGTATCATTTTTGCATTCCTTTTTGCCTTCCATTTGTCAGGTCAGAAGGGATAGCTGGGATTTTGGAAAGTTTGCATGATGCAGGTGAATGATGGAGATTCTGATATCCTTACTTATATCAAGTAGTACCTTTCTCCATGGGTAGGTCAAAGTGTTACTCCACATGAGGACAGGTAGTAGAACTAGAGCTTGTCTTACTAAACTTGAGCCTGACATCTTTCAAAACCTTTAATTTTGGTGTGGTGTTAAAAATGTGTTGCAGTTTCCTTTTCCGCAGCTTGAGGTCCACCAAGCCAGACTGACAGGTTGTTCTCATTCACCCTGAGTGATATGCAACAGCACGCAAAAAAGTTTTAACAGTTTTTGTCTCTTCCAGCCTCTGTGTCTCTCTCCAAAATCTTCCCCGCTGTTTATTCCAAATGAGTGAAGACCATGCAACATACTTTTAGTACCTTATTTTGGTTATCATTATATAACCCATTGGTCAGTGCGTATTGTGTGTCCCTGATCCACAGAGGTTCTAGGTCTGGTTATGGCGCCTGGCTCTTTAGCAGAAGCTGTAGCAGCTCATGCTTTAAGTTATCATTGCCCAGTTCAGTCCCTAGCGGCAGTTACAAGTTCAGTTACTTGGGTTTGAAATAATGAAGCGAAAGAGAGCCTTTGTGTTCTGCCTATAACCCTCTCTCACAGCCAACCATTCCCAGGGCATGAGGAAAGATTTCTCTTAGCTCTGGCCATAAGGTTTTTGGAAGGGCCAGCCAGATGATTTTTTGGAGTACACCCCAAACTGAATTGACTCATTTTCCATAAAGTGTGTGTTGTGGCGGAGCTAAGGGGGAGGGAGAAATCCACAGATTTACCCCTCTCCCTCAGTCTTCTTCTGTAAAAATGAAGCTGGGCAGTGTGTTTCTCTTTAAGGCTATTGGTTGGTTTGCATTAGCTTGTATCATGGCAAACTCTGCAATGGAAAGTGCTAGAGACTGAAAGCTAGAGACCAAAAGTGGAAGTCCATTCACAAGGGCTCATAGGAGCTCCCTCCGGCGCATTAGTGACCCTCGAAATTTCCCCTTTCAGCTCAGAGGAGTTGAGAAAGAGAACCTGAGATCCACTGGAGCCTGACTGATTGATGACAGATGCACTTCATTACTAATTAAGGTATTGAAGGAGAGGGATAGTTTTTAGGAGAAAGTTGCTGCCTGGAGAACCACTCTCCATTTCTCCTAGAAGCCTGAAGATGCTGTGTGGGCATTCCCTGGAAATCAATCTCGTTTCTGTCCGTTCTTAGGTTGACTAGGCAGCTGGGTGGTGATTGATGGGCATCTGGCCATTGGGTATACATCTATGTTAATATATAAGCCAATAAATGAGTCTGCTCTAAGAAAGATTTTTGTTTTGCTGCAGAGGAACATCTGGTGGCCTTATAGTGGGTGACAAGTATGGGGATCCATCCACCTACTGCTTCCACTGTCAGCTCTCTAAATGCCCTATAAACACCAGAGCTAATAGGAATAATGTATGAACTCTTAGTTTGATGTATCATCTCAGGACAGCTGATATTTGGCCCAGGCATGTGTGTACTGCTCAGAGTCCAGTCCCGTGTGTTTCAGCTCCCTTTTATTTGAGATCTTCACTCATCCCCATGTCTGCTTCATTGTCCTTGGAGATGGACTATATTCAAGAGCTGAAACTGCTGAAAAAAAAGTTGCAGAACTCAATGAAAAAACACAGAAAATTGAACATTTTATGTGAACCAGACATGAAGGAAGTTGAATATCAAGGACTTAACCATCCAACTACGTGCCAAAATACAGACTTCAGGCCAAAATCAGCCCTGAATACACTCGTGAAACCCTATTGAGGTCAATGGTTCCAAATCTGAATGGACTTGCCCTTCATGTATGTTTGCTCTCTGTACTTTTTGCTTCCTAAACTAATTGGCAGGTGCGGG
This sequence comes from Platysternon megacephalum, assembly GCA_003942145.1. Taxonomy (NCBI): domain Eukaryota; kingdom Metazoa; phylum Chordata; order Testudines; family Platysternidae; genus Platysternon; species Platysternon megacephalum. The sequence goes on along the minus strand of QXTE01000015.1, from coordinate 15,156,710 downwards.
AGAGAGCCAAAGAGGCCAATTTTAGGCTTAATCATTTAGTTTACAAAAATAAGTTTCAAGTGCAGTGAATCAGGGCTGTAGTCCTAGCTGTCAGTCCTAGAGACGTGGCCTGATTGCATCGGCAAGCGTCCAATAGGAATATTCTGAGATGGTTTGCGTTGCTGACGGTGGGTATATTTCTGTTAACAATAGCATCAGAAATCTTCTCTGATATAAAAATGGGGTATTCTTAACACACTTTTTCCATGAGGAAAAGTTAAAGCATGTACATGCGTAGATTTTTAATTGCAACTATTTCAAATCTGAATCCAACTCTGAGTTTCCCTAACATCATGTAATATTGCAGAAGAGACAAGTTGCTTGAAGGACTGAATCCACTTCTGCTGTATCAGGCAGGTTTTTCTGTTTCATCAACCAAAACTAAATTAAAGGAACATGCTTCAACCTTTCTGCTGCTCCGCTGTCCTACTCTGCCTGTGAAAAGAATGCATTATGTAGAATAACATCGTGTTCAGGTACTGCCTGCCAGCCAGAGAAAGCCAGTCATGCTGCTGAACAACACAAAGGGCCCAATCTTTTCCAAATCCACTAAACAAAGACAAGAGACCTGCTGAAGAGGTAACAAGAATAATTGATTTTTTTAGTGTTGCACATAGAGCTGCTGAGTGTTATAGTACCCATGTGGTTGAGATTCTAGCCAAAAATCCCCCATCCAATTATGCAAAAGAGAGAATCTGTTTGTGGCTCGGATTCAGAAGAGGAAGAGAGTAAAGGAGAAGGCTTAACATATAAACCTGGATGTGTCTCCCTTTAGTGCTCCAGCTATAAGAATAAATTCTTATGAGACTCTTATGCTCTATTCAGGTTCTTAGACTGTATCCATCACCATGGTATATGAATGCATTAAAGGCGTCATCCACAGGCCACTGAGTTCAGTGGGAATCTTTGTATTGATTTTGTTGGATCAGGCCCTAAATGATGTGACTAGCCTATGTCATGTGTGATTATTTCCCTCTTCCTCACCCTAGGAGACCAGGCAGGAGTTGCCTACCTCACTTGCTGAAAATCAAGCTATAAATATTCTGCTCATTCAAAATATACAAACTAATCCATTGAGTTTGACTCTAAAGTTAATCAAACACTTTGGTATAGAATGTAAATAAAACAACCCATTTTAACACCTCTCCGTCTATCCTAGGTATTTATAAGGCACCTATCACTTTGGTATGCAAGTGCCAATTTAGTAACCTAGATACAGAATGTGAGCAACTAATATATATATATATATATGTAAATGTACTGGTTTAGTTTCAATAAATATATATTTTTAATAAATATGTTATTAGCTTAAAATAAGGGATGCATTTGTGTGATTGGGTTTTAGCTGTTTAAAGCCAATAGGCTTTCTGCAGCTGAATGCCTAGGCAAAACTTTAAAAATACTCTTAAACGCGCTTTAGGGAACTGTCAATCAAAAGTGTTATTAAAATAATTGTATTGTCAGTTCCATTAAGGTCTGGTCTTATGCCAGTGGAATTCCAGGGAAACCTTATGTATGTGAGAGGGTTGACTAGCTGTCCCAAGACAGGCTGACTGGAAGTGGGATATCTAGCAACGATCAATGCTATCACATTATTACGGAATTATGTTGAAAATAACTCCTATCACTGCTGCGAGACACACATATGATTTCTTCTAAAATGTCATTGTGATAAGCATGGCAGTAATGTTGGTATTTTGGCAAATCTAGATGGTCCGAGTTATTCCTTTAATGGGGCACCGCAAACCTACACATCCATCTCTAATGGCATGTTTCAGAGCATGCTCGGTGTCATGGTATTAGAGTCTGCCTTAACGGGGAAGCATTTATTAAAGAAAACAGCCGCTGACCAGAGACAAATGAATACTGCCCCCACACACAACTTGAATTCCAGTTTTGTCCTCTTTAACAGGGCCCACACCTTGCCTAGGACTCTGCAACACTCAGAAGTCTAGAGGTTGAATAATATACTATAAATCAACATATCACAACACTGGGTTACAACATGTAGGGCCAAATTCAGCTCCTACCTTCAGGCAAGCAGTCCCACAGAAGGCAATGGGACTACTTACGTGAATAAGACAAGGAGGATTTGGTCCTTAAATTGTAATTGTCTATTGCTCTTGTATTAGATCCTGATCTTAAAAGGGGCACGGTGGTCCATCCTAATGGATTGGCAGGATTGGGCCTTAATCTGGACTCCAAAATCCAGTTTGGGCATTTCCTAGGAATAAATTGAAAAAAAAACCAAAACCCCATGAAGAATAGATACCATTACGAAATGAAAGGAAAATAGCTTTATTTTTGGAAGAAGCAAAAGTGTTTAGAAGCCTAATACAAATATACTGTGGAGAGCTGTGCTGTAGGTAACTTTCCAGGGACATCATTTTTTAATATTAAATTTCAAAGTCTTGCAAGGTTTTTCTGTGTACTCAACTAATTTACTCTTTTGTTTACGTGCCGTAATTACATGCTACAAAAATCCAATTGCTTCAATTTAAGCTTCTATCTAGGTATGGCAACTGAACAAGCCGGGTGATCTGGTTCTGTGATTGCTCAGTTAGTCTGTTCCCAGTGTGATTGAGTCTTTCATAAGGAAGAGCTACTTTCCTTTACAAATGAAGGACTTATCTTCTTGCCATGCCCAAACCCCTGTGATACAGTCAACCTCTTTAGCTAAATGCTGCTTCTTTATTCCCTCCTGCCCACCCAAGAAAGGAGGTTGGGAGAGGAAATAGCAGACAAGTCTCCCAAAAACTCTTTGCACTCCATCTCCTTTCTTTCACGCCCCCCCTCCAACCCCAAAGGAAAGGAATTCCAAACCTAATCATTTAAAGGAAAAAGAGAGGGAAAATGAAGGCCTCCAGCTCTGAGTCACTCTGTGTGAGAGATGGTGATTTTGAAAAAGAACTGTTCCTTTAAAGGGTGTTGGAGTTACAAAATGAAAACTGCTTTTGCATCAAAGGGCTCCATAAGGTCTGTGGGGACTGATGAGCACAGTGGCTCTGTGTCCTACATAGTATATGATGCTTCAGTGGTTACTGTAATATAGAACATGAAGGTGAGAGTTTGAGTCCCTTTAGCCTCTGTGATTCACTGTTATCTTTACATTAAAGTGTGGTTGGAGCTATCCTGTTTTATTTAATTTGCAAAGACTGTTATTGATCATTTGGACACAAAAGGACTAGTGCAGAGGCCCTGATGAAGAGCTCCTTCCTCATCACAAAGCATTTTTATGCAAAGGTGACTCGGAAAACCATTTTTCCTGCTTGCAATATTTAGTTAGTTATAATTACCTGAATTATAGCATCCATTGTTTATTACTTGATGCTGAGCAAAACAGAAGAAGGTGTTAATTTGGAGTTGACAGGAAAGAAGCAGAGGAAATAGGCAATGAGATGTCAAATCTATTTTGACTAGGAACTACTTTATCTTCAGTTCAGATGACGACAAAATTCACTCCTGTCAACACTAGGCCCACTTAATATTCTCAAATCAAGGGCATTGTGTAATTGTTTACTCCTTGTGGGAGTAGAGAATTGTTCCTCTAGCATCCAATTTTTTAACACCATTACTGTTTTAGAGCTACTTCATGCAAACTATCATTGACTTCAGTGGGAGTGCTACATACAGACAACTTGCAGGATTGGCGTTTATGATGTAAATATTTTCTACTTGTAGTTTCATATTGGGTCTTTAGGAGCACAAAATAGACATCACCACCAATCATATCGTCCTTTCTGTAAATAATGGGTTCTTTTAATTATTTATTCTTTGAGACATTCAGAGAGTGATAGATTCGAAGGGCAAAATGGACCATTGTGATTGTCTCATCTGACCTCCTGTGTAGCACAGTCCACAGAACTTCCCCCAAATAATTCCTAGAGCAGATTTTTAGAAAAAAAAATCCTTCTTCATTTAAAAATTGGTACTAATAGAGACTCCACCACGACACTTCGTAAATTATTCCAATGCTTAATTACTCTTGCCTTTAAAAATTAACCCCTTCTTTCCATTCTGAGTTTGTCTACCTTCAATTTCCGGCCATTGGATTGTGTTTCACCTTTCTCTGCTAGACTGAAGAGCCCATTGTTAAATATTTGTTCCCCATGTAGACATTTGTAGACCATAATCAAGTCAATTGCTTAACCTTCTCTTGTTAGGCTCAATAGATTGAATTCCTTGAGTCTATCACTGTAAGGCACGTTTTCTAATCTTTCAGTCATTCTCATGGCTCTTATCTGTCCCCTCTCCAATTCAACATCCAATATCAACATCCTTTTTGAATTAATTAATTAAGCTTAAATTTGGTTTATTAATCACAGACTAGACTTCTGAGATGAAACAGCTCAAACAGAAAAGGCTAATATACCAGTTCTGGGGTACCAGGCCTGCCCACTCACCGATCCTACGACCCACAGGGCTTATATAGACTCACTCTTCCTTGTTAATCCCATATTACAATTTTTGCAGCTAACCTGCATAGCATGGTGTCATATCAATTTATTGTCAATGTCTTGTCTTACAAATGCCACTGAGCCCCAGATTTCCAGACATAAAGGAACCCTTTGTTCTCCTTTAGCATGGGTTCCAAACAATTCTTTAACCAATTGCTGTTAAATGTTATATCTCATCTTGTGTGCCTTTTCATTGTTTTTTCCCTTTCATAATGTTTTATCTACTTATTCCATTCTTTTGGTTACCATTACAATTTTACAAATGGTTATTCATATCTTACCTAGCAAACACATATGTGATTAAAAACAACCTTATACAGCTATAACAAAAAGTCATGCATTTCCACTCTTTAGGCCCCAGAAGCTTAGTATACTCAGTCATGTTCATTTTTGTTTCTTGATATAACTTGTGAGGGATTCTGGGAGTTTTTAGGCATATGTGGCAATATTTCACTAAAGGAAAGGTTAGTGAAGAGCTATGAACCTGTTGAACGAACCTGGCAAAACTGGTTTTGATTTAATACAGTTATCTGCATTGAGAATCACACAGTGTGCACGTAAGGATGGAGGCATTGTGCATGCATGTGCATCCAACTTCACTACAGACTAAGCACCATTGTTCCCTAAATTACTGCAAAGTGATTGGAATCCCTTTCTGAATTTGGCTGGGGATCTAGTAAAACTTTTCTCCTCCTTCAGCTCTGTTGTTTTACCTAGGTGAATGTACACAGGGCTGGGATCCCAGAGGGACCTAAGTTCTGCTTCCATGTCTTTAAATGTCTGACCTTGGTGATCTGTAATGGACAGCCCTCACTTAATGAAGACTCACACCAAATAGCATGTAATAGGCAAATATCACGACGCCCATTTTACAGATCATGTAACGATGTCAAAGAAAGATTTAGGAGGAGATTTTTCAAAGGTACTCAGTATGGTCCAACTATACTCCCACTGAAGTTACTGGTCTTTCACTAAACTTCCTCAGCAGAACTTGAGTACTTTTTGAAATCCAATGCTGAGTGGGTAATGCAGTCACATAGATCATTTCTGGGAGAACTAAGAATAGATCTCGGATCTCTGATGTGACACATTTATCTTAGCTGCTAGACAACAGTGCCTGTAGGAAAAATTGCTTCAAATGTATGTGCTTAATTATGTTCTCCGTATACTGAGGATATTCCATGCTTATTCACCTTTGCCCAGTGCCTTGAGGCCTACAGATGAAAACAATGCTATATACGGCTAGGATATATACTTTCTGAATCATTTACCTGAGCAGCACCGTGGGTTGTTAGTTAGTATTTGGCCTGTTTGTAGAAAAAAGTATACGCTATAGTGTAATGGTTGAAGAATAGTGTGATAATGTAATTAAAGATGGTATCACAATGTATGTGCAGAAGGAGAAAGGGCAACAGTTGTGTGTACCGCCTTGATTTTAGCATTTCCTGACTTTACGTATTTAATGGTATAACCTTAGGGGTGGCCAGATGTCTGATTTTCGCCTGGAAAGTAGATCGAAAGGGGGACCTGATGATGTCCGGTCAGATCTACTGACCGGACACCCAAAGTCCGGTTACTGTGGGCGCAGGGAGGTGCTGGGTATCACTTGCGCCTGTCCCTACTTGGCCAGGGCCGCCACCTACCTGCATCGGGCGGCTGCATCTCTCAGCCCTGGCTCTGCAGGCAAGTCCCTTCCAACCCACATGAGGGGGAGAGCGGAAGGGGGGAAAAGCAGAGAGCAATGGAGGGGGAAAGAGGAACGAATGGGGGGCGGGGCCTCAGGGGGAAGGAGCAGGGCAGGAGCCAGGCCTTGGGGGAAGAGGCAGGGCAGTGGCAGTCCTCGGGGGAGGGGGAAGGGGCATGGCAGGGGCGGGGGCTGGTGGGGGGGGGGGGGGGGGGGGGGGGGNCGGGCCACTGACTATAACGGCAGTTACTTTGGGCATGAAATGCTGTCTATATGCCTGTGGCAATTACCCAATTTATGTTAATGAGGACTAGGTAAAACTTGTGCTCTCCCTCCAACACAATTAAAAATGATGGACCCAATTCAGCAAAATCAATGGAGACACTTTGAGAGGAAGACCCTTTAATGCCCTTCTCCATATTATTTCTCTTACGCTTTTGCAGACCCCATGTAAGGTCCCAATTCAGCAAAGCATTTAAGTACAGCCTGTTGTCCATCCCTGTTCAGCAGTGCCCTTAACCAGATGCTTGTATCTCACTGAAAGCAAGCACAAACCTCAAAGTTGAACATGTGCTTAGGTGCTTTGCTGAATTGAGGCCTAAATGATCACAGAGAGCCAGGCCAATCCCAATGTGGAAAGATACAGATCACCTTTGGTGTTAATAAACAGATGAAACCTATCTAAAGCTATAACAGAAATACAAAGGAGTTCTACACCAAGAGCACCCAGCGTTGGCCTAACTCTGCCCCCATTGAAGTCAAGGGGATCTGTACTGCATCTACATGACTGCCTCTTACTTTCAAGAGTTTATATCCACTTGCAGAGGCAGAGAAGGAAAGGAATTGCCTCATGTAAATGGCAACCTTTTTTGAGTGCATGTAGAGAGCCTTCCTTGTTACTCACTTCTTTAATCAGGTTACTTTTTTCCCCTCTCGTTTTGACATTTGCATTGGAATTATTGTGATTGTCAGCAGAATCCAATAAATGAGATTTTGGAGGTGTTTCTGTGGAGAGAAATGAATCGCTCCGCAGCATGGTTTGGCAGTGCCAGTGGAGTTCTGCATCAGCTGGACTTTATTGTGTTGTGGGATGGATAATCAGAAAGGCAATAGTAAAAGTCTGTAATTTAAACATTTTGTTTCGTATGCTTGCTTGCTGCTCAACAGCAGTGTAATATCAGGGAGGGAACACAAAGGTGCGTGAGCCCAGTAGTTGGAGTGCTAAATGTTGCACAAAAGCACAATGGGCAAATGCTCAACAATGTGGTTGCATCAAAACAGAATAGATCACAAACTGCCTCAGATCGGTTGGGTTTGCCTTATTTAAGAACAAGCTTTTATCATGTTCCGGATGTCATTGATGGATATGATAGTGCGGGAGTTACCATCCGGCTAACATGCCTTTGTACCATACTTATTGGATATTCATTTCCTGGTAACTGGTAGGATATTTTGTTTTAGTCTGCTTCTAACACAGCTCTCAGAGTAAGTAATGATCCAATTATACATTGAATTTATTGCTCTGATTAGATGCTATTTAAACTGATAAATCATCAGTGAACTTCTCCTGTCAATCACGTACAGAAGGGATGCACTGCATTGCCATAGAGGATATCTGTGTCTGGGAATGAACATGGGCTTCAATGTCATCAGGTCAAAAGTGCTTATGTATGTTGAGGGGTCATGCACTGCCTTAGAGGAGGGTACCAATTCCTGTAGAGCAGCTGATGCTGGTATTGCTGATCTTTCCACCNATGTCTGGGAATGAACATGGGCTTCAGTGTCATCAGGTCAAAAGTGCTTATGTATGTTGAGGGGTCATGCACTGTCTTAGAGGAGGGTACCAATTCCTGTAGAGCAGCTGATGCTGGTATTGCTGATCTTTCCACCTGCACCGGATAAAAAGGTGATAATGCAATGGTGGGATTAAAAGCAAGTGTGAACCTCCCCCCGAGCAATGCAAGTTTCAGCGTTGTAAAGTGTCAGGGTAGACAGTGCTACAGCGCTGGTAGCCGCACTCCCAGCACTGGTAGCCACGCCCCTGGTGGGGGGGGGGGGGGTTTATTACAGCGCTGGGAGAGCTCTCTCCCAGCACTGGTAGCCACGCCCCTGGTGGGGGGTGGTTTTATTACAGCGCTGGGAGAGCTCCCTCCCAGCGCTGGTAGCCGCGACTGCACAGCCACGTCAAAGCGCTGCCGCAGCATTGCTTTAACGTCAGCTGTGTAGACATGACCTTTTGCGGATGACTTTCAACTTCTTCATTTGTTGCTGTTCTTTTTGACTGACACCCCCGCATTTCCTCACGTTTACGTTTAGACATCCCCATTAGTGTGTAAGATGGGCAGAGGCGTGCGGGGTGTCAGAGACCAGCAAATAGCAGCAATCCCCCCCCCCCTCCCCAGTGGGAAAGAGGCACGAGACGGAGAAGTTTCACCCCGGGAGCCATCTGCTTTGGAACCCAGCTTGCGCGCTGCCAAGCCCCATGCCTTGCCCATCCCCGTGGCTGGCTCCTGCCTCTGGCACCTCCCCACAGCCGCCTGCAGCAGGGACTGCTGCAGAGATTCCCCCAAAGAGCCCGGGCACAGGAGAAGGAAGGAGGGTCCCTGGCTCTGGTTCTCCCCCATTGCAGCCAGGTGAGCTCTCCCTCCCGCAGCTGGCTGGATAATGAATGAACCCAAGGGCTGGGAGCGCAAAGCCACCCCTCCGTCCTGCAGCATGCACGCAACACTCGCTCCCCAAGCTGCCTCATCCCGCAAGGGCCCGCGCGTGTGGATCCGCACGCTGGAGAGCAGGCGGCCTGCAGGAGAACCGGCCCAAGAGTGAACTGAGTGGGGAGCAAGGGGCTTTCTGCACAATCACACTCCTGGGTCCTGCTCGCATTGCGCTCCTTAGACCCCCCCGCCTGCCGCCTTTCAGTGCCCCTAATCTCCGAGATCAACTCTGATTCTCTCTCCAACTACGCTTAGGGGTGTTCGGTTAGCTTGCAGAGAGGGATGTTTGCTGCAATCCATTCTGCCTTCATGAATTTCACAACACTGGGCTCCTTCCAGCAACATCTCTGCTCCGGTGAGTCGTTCCTTCTTAACGAAGGCTGAATTATGCAGTGTGTGATTCTGCCATCAACTACATTTAATCACATTGTTCCAATGGAGGGGAGAGTCACACCGGATGCTTTCTACTGTAAATTGCGCACCTGACACAATAGACTTGACCAATAAGAAGCAAGTAGTTGCCATGATGGCACTCAAAAGCTAACGTTCAGAATCACGTGAATGTCTTCCACCTGACAAAAAAAACCTGAAAACCGAAGGGGAGCATTTGGTTTCTAGAGAATGTAAAATATATTTAATTCAAGCGATAAATCTGATTTTTTTTTTGTTTTGTTATTACTACAGTTAAACCTAGCCTAGTTTAGCCATTTGTACCAAATTCTTCGGCTACTTTCTTACCGGTACGCCGTACCGGCTTACTTTCACCTCTGGTGCCATCTAAGTGGACTTTTTCATAGTGTTGTCTAGTCTACCCTGTCTACTTCTGATACTCTCTAGCTGTGTCTACTGTGTGTCCAATTATCAAGCATGAATGCGAACCCCTAAATAATAGGAGCTGGATTTTCACGGTGGGATTCAGTGGGAACAAAGTGATTAGGCTACACCTTTACTAGAGCTGGAAGGAGTAAGTTCCAGCTCGAGGAGATATACCTGTGCTCTCATCAGGCTAGTGCCCTAAAAATAGACAGGTGGCCACACAGGTGCAAATCACAGGAGGGACGAACTGCCCCAAGTATGATCCCCTTTGAGACACTAGATATGTCCTTGAGAGTCTAGCTCCTCCCACTGCCCATGCCGCTGATGCGATGCTTACATTTTTTATGTGTTAGCTTCATCTACGGAACTGGAATTGACACCTCCAGTGCGAAGTGTAGCTGTAGTCTTAGTGGAAACAGAATTTACCCGTCCACAATCCTGGATTGCTTGGTGGGATGGCGTTGTGCTCCATGGTCTGTGTGCTTCATTTTACTACAGGAAAAGTCACACTTAGCATTTATTTATTTTTATGCTGTTGGCATTACCCAATCATTGCACCAAACACTGTGTGATCAATATTGTAAACATTAGCATTTCTGCAGAATACTTCATGCCTATTTTCTAAGAGCAGATCAGAATATTCCTTATTTTAAGGCTTTGAATAGCCAATATTTTACTTAGCAGAAAAATCTTTCCTATCGGAAAGAACAAAATGTATTAAGGTATTTTATCAGATTTTTTTTTTTTTTTTACATAAAGGAAAATTATTAATGAAATGCATGGGATTAACAAAGTGCTAGCAGTACCATGGCTGCATGAAAAGCCCAAGGCCCTAAGAAATTTGAATAACTCAGGAGGTATTTGACTGATTGAAGGATTCCTGAAAACAAACAATATTCAAATTTTATTAAATGGAAACGGTCCAAGACATGGTTCTTTCCTGCTGCTGTCATATTTGGAACATTGTGTTCCAGCAAAATGCCAATGCATGTTGCTATAACCTAACTCCGTCTCTCCTGTGACCAGAGCTAAATGGATGACTCATTCTTTTTCAGCGGCTTGAGCTGGGAGACACTTACTCTGTAACCAACATTTATTTACCTAATTTCTAGAGGTAGATATTTTTTTTTATATATATATATATATATATATATATGTCTTGAAGTGACATTCCGGAATAATTAAATCTCTTTCCACCTAGCAGGTGTGCCAGATAATGGTAGATTAAGTATCCTTCCTACTTCTGGTTTGGAAGATCAAGAGAGAAAGCTTTGTTTAAGGAAGATGGATTTCCCTATTGTACTCTACCAGCATTCCTGCATTGGAAGGAAAGACCTTTATAATACTAAAAGAGCTAATGTTTAGGCATGAATTAACACTATAAAATGGAGCCCCAAATAATGTGCGGATTTTTAATAGAGCAGGTCAAGTATATTCATTGAATAATATGATGAATTTTGTGATATTGAATAAATCCATTTGATTTGTATTGCTCCCCTTGTTTATTGAGTGTGAAGAGGATCTATAATACAAAATACCACATTAAAATCCCCCAGAAAAAGAACATGAAGGTTGCAATGTCAAGCACTAAAAAGTTAGGAACTGCGGAAATTAAAGTTGCCTGTGCAACCTCAGTTCTGCGCTCTTGTGCATGTTCCTTATGAGACAGTTTTTAATTACACCACCACATGCTGGTTTTTCTCCAAAGAACCACTTACTCTTTCAGTCTCCAATTCAGCCAGGCACTTTCTTATTGGCAAGTGCTTAAGCATATGAGTAGACTTGCTTAAGCACAAAGTTCAATGGAACTACTCACTTGCGTAAAGTTAGGCACATGCTTAAGTACAGCCTCTTTGCACAGAGGGTTATAATTTTAAAAATTCATTTACGTTTAAACATTTCAAATGTTTTGAAACAGTGTTTTGTTTATAAAATGTTGATTTGAAGTGACATTTCATTGAGTAAATGTTGATTCAAAATATTTCAAGATTTCTCAATTTTTTTGTTTTTCAGTTTTTTGGGGCAGGTGTTAGTATGTTACCTGTTGTGTTTATCCATAGTCTTTCCAGTGGCTCTTTGTCTGTACTTTTATCCTGGCAGAGTGGAAAAGCAAAATAAAACCACAACAAAAAGCCACACTGTGGATTATCTTCTATAATTGCATCTTGTTCAAAGAAATAAGATCACATATGAGATCACATCACAGCACTGCTCTATCCAACATTTTAATTGTATGTGGTGCCCAGAGACTGAATTTCATTTTTCTTGCTTCTCTTTTATTTAAACTTGTAGCAAAAGGTTTGTTTCTACTTTAAAACATAAATGGCATGCAGCAAAATGTAAACTGAAGCTTTGCTGCTTATTGAATTTCCAAACAAACAAACAAACAAACAAACAAACAAACAAACAAACAAAAAAGCAATCTCAGGAGAGATGGTTTGTTTGAAATTTGAATTTTCCAAACCAAACATAAGTTCAGTATATATCCTTTGGTTATTCTGGAGGTTTATCTAAAATGGATGCTTTGGGGGTGAGGAGGAGGGAAGAGTTGAAAATACAGACATGAATTTTAGGAGCTGCAGAGATGACTTTTTTTATTTTTGCAAAATAATTTTCCATAGGTTGTGTAAACTTTTCTTAGATAAATACTTCTAAAAGATAGTCATTGAAACACACGTAGCAACAATTACTTGTGCTTACCCTTAGTGGGAGCCAAAACAAACAGCCAACTGATTGCTTTCAGCACTTAAAAAAAATCTAATTTTCCTTGATAGCAAAAAAAGGAACATTACAGAATAAAGAAACAGATTTAGGTTGGAGTTTGAGTGATCTCTTCATTTATAGAATAGGGATTCAATCCTATAAGACAGTGAGGACTCCAGATCCTGTCCAGCCAAGCTCTTACTTATGAGCTTAATTTTAAATATTGAAGTCTATGGGTCCCCTCATGTGGTTAAAGTTAAACCCAAGCTTAAATGTTTTGTTGGATTGGTGCTTGTGGGACTGATTCCTAGATTGTTCCACCTGAACTGCTGTATGTGTAATCTTATATATATACTGTGTATATAGATATATAAGTGTGTGTATCCCCCTCTCTGGATATTATGAGAGCGAGTGTGGGGGGGAAATAGAGTTTACCCACTTCTCATTCAGGGAATATGAAGTTTAGGTTAGTTTTCCCACTTTGTTTTTTTTTTTACCACTATACCACTGTTTAATCTGTACCAGCCTAGACCACCAAGTATCTCTCTGCTCTGTGCCTCTCTGTGGGTGAAATTCACCCCTGTGCAGAGGGCCATTAAAAATCCTGTGCACTAATTAATCCCTGCAATGGGATTTAAGCGGTGCCATCGGTCTTGCCCTGGCCCTCTGTACAGGATTGATGTTCACCCTATGCGCATTTATAATGGGCCTTCCATTGGAACATATAAATGTCAGGTATATAAAAATCACAGCTATGTTCTATCTGCAGAATCCTTCCTTTGTTGTCCATGCTTTCCTGACTGGATGCCCTTTAAGGGCATCAAGCCAATCTGCAGCTCTGCTACTGGGAAAAGGCTAGTGCAAGGAAAATGGGTCAAGTTCTTCTGCATCTTAAAGCCAGACTGGCCGATAAGAAAGGACTGGCTGTACAAACTGGTAGATCTTAAGAAGTACCATACATTGTGGATAAGGCCTGAGTTCCTTTACCATTATAACCAGCATGCACTAGCTGCCATGCAGAGCGCTTCAGTGCAAACATTCTCATTCTTACCTAAGAAGGCCTTTCACAGAGGTTGTTAGTATACATTCTTTCCCTGTATTGCATCGAGTAGGCCTTTAGAAGAACCAAGCGATAGAGAAGTTCTGAGCGCTTGTGGGTATTAAGGTGCAAATGATGATTCCACAGGGGCTAAACTGAACTTCTTATAAAATATGAATGCTCCTATCCTAAACTGAAAATCAAGCTACAGCACAGTTTCAATCCATCCCCAGCATATGCCATAAGAAGTCTGTGTACAGTCAGAAGGGGAGAGTAGACCTCAGATTTAAAGGTAATTTAGAGCTCCATTGACTTGTAAGATAAAATGATGATTTCAGTTTATTTCATTCCTCTGGTCACCAAGGGTGGGTGAGCCAGCACAAAGGAATATGAATGAACTTAACCCACCCGCAATCTTTGCTTAAAGCTTGAACCCAGTTCTGGCTAAGGAAAACACCCCTGCCTCTGAGGAGGAGATCCGAAGTAAGCTTCATTCTGCCTCTATTGAAGTCAATGGCAAACCTCCCATTGACTTCAGTAATAGCAGAAATGGAGCCTTAGGGGAGGGAGGTTCCTAAGCCCTATTAGAGAGAGTGAGTTTCTATTGCAGTTAAAGGGACAATTACTGTGATTTTTATATTCTTCCTCTCCTACCCAATGGGAAAGTCAGTGCCCTTGGCATAGTCTCCTTCCTTTCCCCTTTTTATGTCACACTACGATTTTTGCAGTGTTGTAGCCATGTTGGTCCCAGGATATTAGACAGACACGTTTTTTTTTCTCAGTCACCGTCCTGCAGTATCACCCTCCAGTGATTCTCTCGCCACTGAAATTTTTTTCAACAGAAAACAGGATTTTTGACTCATTGAAAATATTTGCAGAAAGTATCTGATTTCTCTCTCTGTCTGTATATTCCACTGGAAAACAAAAACCTGAACAGCAAAACCTTTTCAGTTTTCAGCTGGAAACTTTCTACTGAAACTTTCTGTGAAAACATTTAATGTTGGGGGGAATTTTCTGCAAGAGGAAAAAAAAATCTGATCAGCTCTACGTGGAATAACTTGAAGGGGTTACTGTTAAAGAATATTTAATGTGCAGATGATATATCTCCCTCCCCCTAGTTTTAGCACATTTCTAAAGAGATTTCCTTGTTTTCCTTTTCTCTCTCAATATCTCCTTCTGATGAGTATAAGCACCACTGGACCGAAGCCACCTCAGAGGGAGTGCTGTGTGTGAGCATTTCATAGCCATAAGCTTTCTTCCCAAGAGATCAAACAAGCATGTCTCGACTGTCACATGCCTCTGAAGCAGGCAGGTCCTCTGTGGTAGTTCTGGGATCTCTCTTCCCATGTGCTTGTGCAAAACACTCCTGATGGAGTTAGACTGTCTGATGGGTTTCAAAATGCTTGCATGTAACATATTTTTCGGCTTTTATTTTTCTGTGCTATTGGAAGTGCTCTGGCATATTTATTTTTAATCATTAGCCTCTTTGTTACATTGCCTTTCATATGAATTATACCTAGATTCCATATAAATGCCTGACCCTGCAGACTATTGTTCAAGTGACTAATCCTTACTTGCAAGCCTCATGACTTGGCTTTCAGATCACTAGTCCCATATTAGATTGTAAACTCTTTGGGGCAGGGACAATTGGTTTCCTGTATATGTATACAGCACCTAACACAATGGGCCCCTCGTTGGGTTTTCTAGACATTACTGCAGTGCAAATAGTAAATAATAACTGCACTCCTGTAAGTACTTGGATGAGCAAAGCTATGTAAGATTGGAACCTAAAAGCCGTTAAGCTTAAATTGACATATTGGCCTTTGACTGAATGGAGCTATGGTGACTTACAGTGGCTGGGGATTTGTCCCTAGAGCTTTGCATTTTGTTTTCCCTGCAGCATCCATTTGATATTTATCTGGAAGCTGGAATGAAAGGAGGGTCCAGTGGTGAGGGTGCTGGCTTGGAACCTAAGACCATAGTTTCCTCTATGAGCAAGTCTGTGCCTCAGTTCCCCACCTGTAAATAGTAATTAATAATAGCACTGACCAACCTTCCAGGGTTGCTGTGAGGATAAATACATTGCATTGTGAAGTACTCAGACACTGTGGTACCAGGAACCATATAAGTTCACCCGGGGTAGGTACAGTAGATAAAATTGGAATGTGGTTCTGAAAACCAACCCTATATCGTAGTTGCTAGAAATTATAAAAGACATCATCAACTTAAAAATCATCCCTCTATTGGAAACTTCATTACAGCACCTTTAATAAAAAAAGTGTTAAAAGCAGCACCTTAGATTATTCTACCTAAAACTATTTCGAGAGAACATCAAGGTGGGTGAGATAATATCTTTTATTGGACCAACTTCTGTTGGTGAGAGAGACAAGCTTTGAAGCTACACGGAGCCCTTCTTCCTTGTTTCTCTAATATCCTGGGCCCAACACGATGACAACAGCATCACATACAACATCGAGAGGAAGTGATTTTTATTTCATTTTTAATATATTTTCTGGTTGGTCGGTACGTTGGCCCCCATTCTGTAATCAAAGGGACTATTCACAAAGTACTGCTCCCCCGGAGCAGGAGTGGCAGAATCTCTGAGTTCTTTGCATATGGCCTGTTTTCCCGTATAATCAGTTTGTTTGTGTGGGGGTCTTTCAGGCACCACCAGGGAGAGAAAAACTTCAAAAAATATATAAAGCTGTAATTGTAAAATCATAAACACTTATCGTCTTAGTACCCAAAAGTGACTAGCTTTCAAGCTGATGGTGTCTTTTTTTAAAGACTGTTCATCTCATAAATACGTTTGTTACATCTTACTTAAGTATTTGGTTTTTCAGTGCAGCACTCAGTGTTCTGCTTTTAAACCAAGTAATTTCAACGTGACAACCTGTTCTTATCTTATCATATAGTAGTTACTGTTAGGGCTGTTGGTGTCTCTGATATTAGCTCATTCCTTTACTATGCCACTGAGGAAAGCAGGGGCATTGGGCACTGCATGTTTCTCCTCTTTCAGTTAGAGATCCCTCTTCTTTAAGAAGGAAAATAGATTAAACAGCTTGACAATCAGTAGTACATTGTCATTCTCCTGTATGATAGCTGCTAAATAAATAAAATTGTGAATTCATGAAGAATCATGTCACGAGCCATTCTGAGATATTATTGGCTGGCTCGAATATTACTGCCCTTTGGGGGTTAGTTCAAATTATTGATTCCACGCAGAGCGGACTGAGCCAGCAAAACCTGGCAAAGGACAGCTGGTGAGGGAAAGAAAACACAGCAAGAAAGTACAAGATGTTTATTACTATTTAGGAAACTGCAATTTTAAAATAACATTTTGGAGATTTGTTTCCTGTGTGCTGTGATCTGTGTAGGGAGATCCAGTATTGTTGTCTGCATTTCACCCTAGTCTGTACAGTGTTGATCTAGTTCAGTGGTTCCCAAATTTGTTCCGCCACTTGTTCAGGGAAAGCTCCTGGCGGGCTGGGCCGGTTTGTTTACCTGCTGTGTCGGCAGGTTCGGCCAATCGCGGCTCCCACTGGCCGCAGTTTGTCGCTCCAAGCCAATGAGGGCTGCAGGAAGGGCGGCCAGTACGTCCCTCGGCCCGCGCCACTTCCAGCATTGGCGTGGAGCGGCGAACTGCAGCCATTGGGAGCCGCGATTGGCCGAACCTGCGGACGCGGCATGTAAACAAACCGGCCCGGCCCGCCAGGGGCTTTCCCTGCACAAGGGGCGGAACAAGTTTGGGAACCACTGCCCTAGTTATTTAATGAGTGGATTGGTGTGAAATTGGCCTTCAGGCTCCCAGACAGTGGCTCTGTAAACACAATAAGCAGCAACTCTTCTAGCCTGCAGGGGTTGTTATGACTTTTTTTATCCCTGATTTTGGGATGTGCCGACAGCATAAAAGAAATCCTCCTATCCAAATTGTACCCATTTCAAAGAGTTTACATGCACCAGACTCAAAGCCCTGCATACCGTAGGTTGGATGATTATGCAAGCGAGCTTGACAGACACATAAAAAAGTCATTGCTGGTATGTATGTTGCCAGGCAGACATAGAGATACAGGGTAGATGATCTGTAGGCATCAAGTGCAGTTGGACTAGATGATCATAATGGTCCCTTCTGATCTCAAGTTCTATGATTCTATGACTAACTGTGGCTGGAGAGTTGGTAGTGAGTGGTAACCAACTGAAGTCAAGATGCCCCTTCTTATCCCTGCTACAATGTCCTGGCTGAATTTTGGAAGCAATCCCTTTGCTATCATCATTGTTACTTAAAGATACATAGGAGATCTACCGGTGTAGTAGCCAGGCCAGCCTTGTACAATACCAATGTAGAAACAGCACCAACTATCATTAATGCAGTTTAAAACCATAACCTCCTTTTGGGAAGAATAAAACCAAACAGAATAAAATTAAAATGAAATCACTTAAAAATCTTTCAACCATTAAAGAATATTTTGAGTTGACTCTGTGTTGTCGGGGTAAGTTAGAGGGGAAAGGGGCACAGAAAGCCCCTTCTTCCACCTTTTATTTTGACTGTTGGTATTATAGGGGCATTGATGGGCCCCTACTGAAATCAGGGCCCTATTTTGCTATACAAATACACAGAAAGAGGCAGTTTCTGTCCCACAGTGTTTACATGCTAAATAGACAACACAGAAGTAGGTTGAAGGGGAATCAGATCAGTGGCAAGAATATAACCCAGGTCTCTTGATTCCAGTCCAGTGCTCCACCCATTGGCCCATGCTACCTCTCTAGCTTCACTTCATGTCAGTAGTGCAAAATATCTAGACAGCACTAGTTGGCAGGTCCCACTTTTCACATCTAACTTTCCTGCACGGCCCCCACGGGCCTGTGGGTTGAACCCCAGCCTGGTAGTTCATATCATGTAATACTCAGCTGCTCTGTTTTAAAGGATCAATAGTATGTGTCTCAACATGTATGTCCGGTCCTGCCTCTCCTGACCCATCCTGCCCTGTACCTATAATTACACTAAATCCACCCTAGCTAGCTGGATTTGGGCAAGGATTAATGAGCCCTAAATATATAGGGCTTGACTCTTGACTGTCTTATGCACTCATCCTGTGCCAAGTAGATGTACCATGCTTGTCACCAGTGTGAGTGGAGAATTCTGACTGGGTAGCCTTTAACACTTACTTTGAATAGGGGCTAAATAACTACTCAAGCTGCAGGGCAGTGGAGAATCAGGCTCATAACTTGTAAAGATGCGTCCAGCCACCTGCCTGACAACAAATCATCATCATTCCACTCAGCCTGTTGTGTTGCTAACTAATTGCAAGGGAGTATCTTACTGGAAAACCATTGCATAATGCCCTGACTCAGCACGGTGGGGAATGCTCCCTCTAGAGCCGTGCGTTCGCTAAACCTGGGCGTGATGGATAATCCCTTCTGCCATGTCTCAAGCGCACCATTTACTACAATACGCAAACACAAATACAGGGTAGATGCTGGCCGCTATTAAAATTGGGTAGCGGACCATGACATCCATAAATGAGGTCTTGTGATATTAACAATAAACAAAGTATTTCAGGCAGATGAACATAATTCTGTCAGTGGTATTAAAGGAAATGAATGCAAAATTACACAGATGGTTTTCAAGGAGTCATAAGAAGTTAATTGAAACATTTTTTAATTAGTTCTATAGTGAGGGGATGTACGCACAAAGCAGTAGGCATAGGGATGGTAGGGATACGTGTTTAGATTTTAGGCAGGCAAAGCTAAACAGGAAGTGGTCAGCGGGACCAGCTATAAAGAGCAATGGATTGGTTCCTTGCTGTCCTCACTGCGGCTTCACACCTACCCAGAACAGGGATGCTCTGTTCCAAGGTAAATCACCCTGAGGAGAGCGGGGGCAGGGGCCTGGCTGTTGCACCCTGAGGGAAAGGGTGGCATGTCTGTGGCTCCCTGAGGGAAGCGGCAGGGAACAATGCTGCAGGCTGTCCTGAGGAAACTGGGAAACAATTTTACAACCTTGGTTTCTTTCAACCTAGCCTGGTGGGTGCCTTTTTGTTTCTGTGGCTGTGGAGCTAGCCAAGTACTCGATGCATCCTGACAGCCTAGGTAGAGTCCATCATTTTCCCTGTAGCATTCTGAGTATGAAAGATTAGAATAGGCTGAGTAAAGCTCATAGGCATATGGCATCTGATTCTGAGTGCTTTCTCTCCAGCCCTTCCAGCTCAGCTGCAGTCCCTGCATTCAGCCTTGCAGCCTACTCAGTTCCTCCAAAATCAAGGGAGTATGAATGTGTACTATACAAGACTGTTAATAGACAAAGGACACTGCTTTTGTCATAACGATTCCTTTCGGATGAGGTAGGATTGGTATAGGACTGTATGGCAGAAATTAAATACTCAGCACTCACTGGAGAAGAGAGCTGAAATCTGAAAGTGGGTTGCTGGAAGTTTTGCAACACAGCCCAAATACCGTGAAATACTAACATTAATCCGAACCGATCCTGTTGGTTGTGTGTGGTGTTTGTGTGTCTCTCTGTATGCCATATGCAGTCTATGAAATGCAGGAAGTGCTTTGGGATCCTGCAGGATGAAAGGTGCACTATTTAAATTACTCCTACGGTATTTATTATTTGTCTAAAAGTAGCACCTCGGGGCCACAGCCAAGATCAGTGCTTCATTGCGCTAGGCGCTGTACAAATGAATATTAAGAGTCACTCCCTGCCCCAAAGAGCTTACAGTCTAAACAGACAAAGGGTCAGAGAGCAAGCAGAGGCATAGAGGGATAAAATGACTTGACCGAGATCCCCAGCAGGTCAATAGCAGAACTAGGAATAGACCTCAGGTTGCCTGATTACCAGTCTAGGGTCCTATCCATCTGATCATGTTGCCTCTCAAATGTAAGATTATATTCTATTCAGAATTATCGGATGACTGGTTTCTGCACTTAGTGCAATTCCCATTAGACAAATGTCCACATTAGTAAGCCACTACCATAACTGGCATTCATTGACACCTTTGTCTGCAAGGCACTAAATTGGCATGGAAACTGCTTGAGGGTTAGGACTGATGCGCACAGTATGGGAAGAGAGCACTATTTCTGCTTGTGCTGCAAATGTTCTATGGACTTCAGTGCCCCAGGCCTATCCCTCCGGCATTGATCAAGGACACTGGATTCCCTTAAATTTCCCCCCTAAATCAACTATGGTCAACTACTTTGATTTATAGCTGCCTGTCCTGAAACAGGGACTTGATGAGTGTGGAATCTACTAAAGAGAGCAAAGAGCACAGGCTATATGACAGCAGTGGTATCAAGCCCCCAACGCGTGGAAAGTCTTGCCATTCATTGTGTAAAAGTTAAGTTGGACTGTAACAAAGAAACTCATGGCTGGGCGATAGCACGCAATGGCATTTGAATGGATGGTAGGAACCTAACTCAGAGGACAAATAAGTGTTGTGTAGTCAAAGGAGAGTGTCACAGGGTCCGCACAGGCCTCGGCCCTCTCGAGCCTGTGCCTTGTGTTGGCTGGTTAAATACAGAGTCCCCACGCTTTCTTCGGTGCTTCACCCTTGTGTCTTTATTTACAGTCAGTGCTTCTATATCCTGGGAAATTTCCCCAAATCTGGGAATTTGTGAGTAAAATGTTGGAATAAAAATTCCCAATTTCCCACGTTGAAACATTTTGCTCACAAATTTCCAGGTTTGGGGAAATTTCCCAGGATATGGAAGCACTGTAAAAAAACTTTATCTGGGAATTTTTGACCAGATTTGGGAAATGTTTAGCGCTAGGTTGGGAAAAGTTGGCATCACGATATAGAAGCACTGTTTACAGTGCAACAGCGTAATCCCCCTAGTTCCCGCAACAGCTATCCCCAGTCAGACCCTTCCCAGGGTCTCCTGGCCCGTGAGGCTCCTTGCCTTTGGTGAGGAGACAGAGATGTAAGCCTCCTATCCCCTCCCAGGCTAGCCTCCTGACTGAGCTTTCTCCAGGGCTTTGATAGCCTGCCCCTTCCTCTGCCCAGCTGTCTCTACTTAGGTCAAGTCATTGCTCTGAGCTGGCCCTCGTTAGGGCCTGCAGCTGGGGTCTCTGCTGGCTGCCCGGCCCCCTGCACCTGGCTTCCCTACCAGACAGCAGGGCTTATCCAGCATTTTAGCAGGGCATTCCAGGGGTTTACCCCTGCCCTGCCACAAGGAGGTATAGCAAAACCAGTGAAAACGTTTAGTCATTCTGTGGTCTAGCTGAGCTTGCTTGGTGGCTTGGCACTGACTGGCACTGAAAGGGTAACTTTAAAACCCCTTTGCCTTCCCCTGATCCCGGGACTGGCCTGGTACCAATCTGGACTCCCAACATAAGTTAAAGCAGCCTTCATGCTTGGTTGCCTCTGGCCCCATAGGGCTGGTCCCGCAGCTGGAGTTTGGTATTGAGCTACTACATCTGGATAAACTCCCTATACTAGGGACCAGAAATGAGTTTTGCATCGGAGTTGCTATGCTGGGCTCTAAGCCATGTGAAAATCCCACTATGCAGCAAGAATTCATACGTACTAGAAGCCAGTTAAGGTGGCTTTTTTAATGGCTTTGTGCTATGGTGACCAGAATCTGGCCCTTAGCGTATTGACAGGACACACGAGTAATAGAAACAGCGGAGGGCAGGGGATTAACCCAATTTGTTAATTCCAAATGTCGGAGTTTGCCAACTTCAGCAGGCTAAAATAGAGCAACAAACATATGACTTTTGCAGATGATGAACTAGGAGGGAAAATGTTATCACTCAACAGCATTACACAATTGTATTGTATTTAATGTACTGCCAATGTCCCTCAGGATGCAATTTGTGTAGTACAAGAGCTGGTTCTGCTCAGTAAATTGTCTCCTTGTGCATGGATATGCCCTTATTTTCCCCTTTACAGTGACCTCCTTTTTAGTAATTTACCCAGCGTCAACTAGAGTATTGGTGTAAGTTTTCTATAGTCTATGAATTCAGGCTTGGTATTTTTGGTATCTAAACTCCCTTGGGGTGTTCTATTTTGCAGACTGGAAAAAAACCCTGTCTCTAACACACCCTAAATGTTAATGTGTTAACTTCTCACACTCCAGGACACTTAACATTTTGTAGTCGTTATCTGACATTGCTCAGTCCATTATGCAGCTGTAGAAAATGTTTGAGATTTGCATCATATTTGTTTGGCTCTGCCATGTGGCCAGCAGGAGTGGATTTTAAGTTTTATCAGACTGTCAGCCTGCTACATTCTCTGTAAGGTAGAAATTTATCATCATCCTGCCTTACCAGTGTATTGCAGGTTTGACTTAGGGTTTGCCAACTTTCTGATTGCAGAAAACGGAACACCCTTGCCCCTCCCCCTCTTCCTGCCCCAAGGCCCTGCCCCTTCTCAGAGGCCCCGCCCCCACTCACTCCATCCCCCCTCCCTCTGTCGCTCGCTGTTCCCCACCCTCGCTAATTTGCTCATTTTCACTGGCCTGCGGTTGGGGTGCGGGAGGAGGTCAGGGCTCTGGCTGAGGGTGGGGCTCCGGGGTGGGGCCAGAAATGAGGGGTTGGGGTGCTGGAGGGGTGCAGGTGGGGTCAAGGATGAGGGGTTTGGAGTGTGGGAGGGGACTCAGGGCTGGGGCAGAGGGTTGGGAGGGGTGAGGGCTCTAGCTGGGGGTGCAGGCTCTGGGGCGGAGCCAGGGCTGAGGGGCTTCGGCTGCAGGAGGGGGCTCCAGGCTGGGGCTGAGTGGGTCAGAGGGCCCGAGAGGGTGCATGGTGTGTGCTCTGGGAGCGGGCTCAGAGCTGGGGCAGGGGGTTGGGATGCAGGAGGAGGTTTGGGGTGCAGGCTCCAGGTGACGCTTACCTCAGGCGGCTCCCAGAAGCGGCCAGTATGTCCATGTGGCCCCTAGGCGCAGGGGCGGCCACGGGGCTCTGCATGCTGCTCGCACCCGCAGGTGCCGTCCCTGCAGCACCCATTATCCACGGTTCCCAGCCAATGAGAGCTGCGGAGCCGGCGCTCGCGGTAGGGGCAGCGCTTGGAGCCTCCCTGCCCGACCCTGTGTCTAGGGGCAGCAGGGACATGCCGGCCGCTTCCGGGAGCTGCGCAGAGCCAGGGCGGGCAGGAAGCCTGCCTTAGCCTCGCAGCACCGCCGACTGGACTTTTAACGGCCCAGTCAGTGGCGCTGACCGGAACCGCTAGGGTCCCTTTACAACTGGGCGTTCCAGTTGAAAACCGGTTGCCTGGCAACCCTAGTTTGACTTGATATGATGTCCTCTTATGCATAGAAACACAGAATGATTTTAACCACATTCTTCTCAAGATGGCAATACTACAAAGATTTAGATATTCTTCGGCCTCTGGACCAGTTAGGCCGTTGGTCAGTGAGATGTTGAACTAAGCATCCTTGTAAATGAGAATTCTCAGTCCCACAGAGTTGCCTTTTCAGTTTTAGGGGTTTCAATCCCAAGGACTGAATCCCTTTCTTGACATGTCAAATATTGAAAACAAGGTCTTAAATAAAATTGTAATGGCCATTTATTCATAGCATTTAAAATAACTGTCTTTTTCTCTCTGCATCTTCTGATAGCTGGACTATCAAAGTTGAATAAAACAATTTACTGAGAACAAATAAGCAGAATTAATAGTAAAATGCTGATTTGTATTTTTTTCTCCCAGTTTTTAACCCTAATAACCTCACTGGGACAGATCCTGGCCCCTGGAACCATCCTGTCTCCAGTGGCTTGGAAGAGACTAACAGTTATCCTAACAAAGCAGCTGGAGTTTCCTGATGAGGCAGGGGAATTTCCCAGGTGGCATAAAGCTGTTTTCTCTAGCTGTATACTGCCTACTCTCTCACTGTTATAAGGAGAGCTCCTGGATTGGGACCATTTTAGCCAGCATAATTTAGAGCAGCCCAAAACTGTTCTAAATTACCCCGAAAGCCAATACTAAGGGAACAGAAAGGTGGCTTATAATTACCTTTTCCTCACCCTAACCTGGACTGCGGAACTGACCACAGCTTGGCTGGACGTGGTGATGTGAAATACATTTTTTTAAAGAAAAGGAGTAAATACTTTTACTGCCAACTTAAAGCATAAAATTATCTGGTAATATATTTTGTATAATATTTAATCTGATTGCAGCTTTGAATGACATTGTTTAAAATCTAATCAGTTTAGAACCTCTCATTTTAACTACTTCCTGGCAGGTTGTGAACCAAGCACAATATTATGCAAGTGCCTTGTAACCAGGAAATTAACTTGACAGTAGAAACTTGGGTGTAAACAAAAATGAAACTGACCAATTTAGTGTCATTATCCAAGCTGAGTGGAAATGACCAAAAAATTGGAATAGGTAAGAGTAAGCTAGACTTAAAAAAAAGTCCAATAATTTAAAATTATTAGTTGAGCTGGATGATGGGCAATGAGGAAGATACAGGAGCTGATCTTGAATATGATGAAAATGTTAAGTTACAAGGATGGATCATGTTTGGAACAAACGAATTAAGGGACGTGGAAAGGTGGTACCAATTATAGAAAATCTTAGGGAATCCAGGATTCGATTGTTTGGGCATACAAAAAGAAGATCGGAAGAATATATAGGAAACAGGGTTTTAAACTTAGAAATGGAGGGTAAGAGAAGGGTTGGAAGAACCAAAGCTAGATGAATGCATGTCCTATAAAAGGATTTGATTATCAGCTAAATTTCTGAAGAACTGCTTGTACAGACTGGAATTGAGAAGGACTCAAAAATCTGACCCCACATAGATGTGACTAAGGCTAGAAGAAGAAGGTGAGCTAAATCATTGAAATCAGGAACCGAAGAAAACTCAGGGGTGTAAGGTTTCCTTACAAACTCTGAACACTGAAAATTGCATGAACGTTTTGGGAAAATCTTGAGTCAGTGTTAGGTTTTGCAGTGTTAGGTAGTCATCATGAATTTTTTGGGTGGGAGGGAGGGAGGAAAGGGTTGGTGGTTTTGACACACAATTGGAAGAAATGATGCTTTCAATCATTTTCCTTCAAGATTTTGGGTTCCTTTCAACTTTAAACTGAAAGCAAAATTTGGGGACGGGGTCTAGAGATATCCCATTTGCATCAAACAAATGAAGATGTTGATTGAAGCACACACTATGGTATGAAACTTCAGAGTTTTCATACAGCTGTAGTTATTATCACCATGGTAGGATTTTTAAAAAAAAAAATTTTTTATCTTGCATGCTCCTGTAAGCAGAGAAATATGGTAATGCAAACAAGGTATTTGCATTAAAATTTGGTCAATATTACTCAGTAAATTACCTAATTAACTTTTGAAGAGGGCTTGGATACTCTGAAACATTTGAAAAATACTCAGTCAGAGAAGGATGGAGTGAAAGACAAAACCAGGGAAATAGCTGTTCCCTATTTTTCTCCCTCCCATACATGCACACAAGCAAAATGGACTATCTCATCTTTTGTAAAAGTCCAGGTCATATGTCAGTCATTGTAGTCACACTCAAGCTGCTTTAAATGAAAAATTAATCCAGTTAATTGGAATTTCTAAAACAAAGTAATTTGTGCTACTTTCTTTGATGAAATGATCTCATTAGCATACATTAGCCCTTATTTTTACTTTTAATTTCTTCCACTAGAGCATTACAGGCCCATGAACATTGTCCTTCCACTAAATATATTTTTTATATGTCTGTCATGAATAAATGGCTACCATGAAAATGGGTATATGGAAACCGTGCCTTGATTCATGACAACTCTGGTCACAGTAGAAATCAAGCTGACACAATACTTGTTTTCCAGATCTCTGAGGAACTAAACGGAGAGCCCCAAGTCACAGTGACCTTGCGTTGATGAAACAGTGTTGGCTTTTTCGTGAGAATTGCTGGAAAAGTACGGTACAGGATGTTGTGGTCCTAGAACAGATAACAGAACTTTTCTTCAAAGTAACGATACTGTTGTTGCAATGGCTGCATAGACGTGAATCAGATATTGTATGTTCACTAGTAACTCATATAAGGTGACATTCACTTCCAGGCAAAGAACTAACATAAGCCCCATTCACCCCAGAAAAGGAGTTTACATAGTGTGTCAGCTTCCTGCTAGCCTCTTCTGCATATGGGTAACTTTTACCAAGAGCATTGGTAGATTTTATTGAGGCAGGGGAACCCTGGCCAGGAATTTGAATTCTCAGTTATTATTTTTTTGAAACATATGGGCTCTTTATCAGAGACCAGGGTGAGCCAAAATCTTGCCACTATCAGGGTGTGAGGAAAGATTCATCTCTTTTGGCACACCTTCTTGAAAAAGCTGAGACCCAGGATAGCCTCGGCTGTGTGCTGTAAGAAATAAAGTTTTGATTCCTTCTGAGTGAAGATTTCGGTCCAACTAGGTTTGATTCTTCTTGAGCAAGTGGATGTAATCTGTTCGGGAGAGGGTGTCGGCTTTATTCTTTTTCTAGAAAGAATTGCGTTTCTAATTGGTGCAGTGGTGCCATAGAGACGAGCCCCCTAGAAATACCTATAACCATCTGGAGAGCCCTGAGCAGTAGGACCTTGATACATCCAAAGGCTGGGAATGCTAACCAGGCATCACCTCCACTGCATCATTAGCATTGAATAGGAGCCCAAGTCGCGGTGGGGGACTTGAAACTGTCGCTGTTTGGCTAAAACACAAGAGTGCTGCTGGCAGTGCTGTGTTGATGCTGCTACGCTCTTTTTGGGAACCAGCACAAATTGCTGGCCTCGTGCAGTCAATAAACAAGAAATAACCTAACAAAGTTACTTACAGAAAATCTTCTATGAGCATCTTACTTGGCATTTAACGAGTGGGGTTGTGTTCTTTTCTTAACACTTAGAGCACTTAAATTTAACTTGACTGCCCTCTTTTTCTCTCCCAATGATTTGAATCATGACTATTTTCCACTGTAGAGTCTCAGCCTTTTGCACAGTAATAACTGAACTGTGAGAGTACTTGAACAGTGGGCAGGAAAGTTGAGTGATGGTCAACACCCAGCACAGAAGAAATTACCACTGTTGACAGTATGCCAGATTCTTTTATTCCAGTATTTTCAGCACTGGCCGATCATATTATATACCATCATTTTTAACGTTCCCAGCTCTAGATAAGCGCAAAAGAAGGGGGCTTAGTGTCTCCTCTACCAAGTGTACACACGAGCTAATTAGCTCGAATAAGAGAGAACCTTTATTCGATGAGCTACTCCAATTGACACCAGCTGAGGAGATAAGCTTTTGCATTCATAGTTGTTTGTCTGCCCGTTGATATGCTCTTGTTTCCTTCCACTAACAGCCACCACTGCAGACTTTTTCTTGACTCTTGCATACAGTTCAGTGTCAAGCTCCTTAGAGACCGAGAACATTGCTTCTTGTCGCCTCCTTTAAATGCTGTGATCTTTGAATATCCCTTCCTAATATGAGTGGCACAGCGTGCGTCCCCATCATTTAGCCATCTTCCGCTGATGATATTTTAGGCAATACGTTGCTTTAAAATGCTTTGGTTTTATGTTTTTGCTTGGTAATGTTTTCAGAACTCCAGCTGCTCCTTCAGTAACTCAGCTGCTGGTGGTATAAGGCCCTTAAGTGAAGTTTAGTCAGTTTCTTACTGCCCGTGCCAGATTGACTGCTAGCGGGCAAGCCATGATGGGGCAGGGGGAAAAGAGGCAAAGAGGAAGAGGGGTCTCGGGAGGCATTGTGGCTGTGAAGACTAGGGGCACTGGAGAGAATGGGCTTGCAGTTGGCTTCTGCATCACAGATCTATTCTGCCCTCTTTTAAACAAATATAGGCTTTGTCTGCACTGGGAATATGCTCCAGTTACAACTAACAGTGGCCAACTAGTTTCCAATCAGGGTCAGCTCATTCAGTGCGTATAGCAGCTTTGACTTTCTGCACCGGTGAAGCTTTCATGATGGCTGTAAGGGGGAAATTCCCTCGTGTGGACAAGGCCAATGATGTCTGCGTTCTTCTCAATGCAATCCCAGAGCCTTTAGACAGTGTGCAGGACAATGGCTATGCCCAGATATCTCCAGGAAGATCTATGCTGTAGTGGCCAGACTCGCTGACTTGTGTCAATTTATGACAACCTCACGATGAGGAGAGAGCGAAAGGGGCACCCTGCACATGATTGACTGATTGATTGTTCCAATAATGCCTGGAAGCTCCAACTGGGCTTGGGGACCATTGTGCTCAACGTTGTACATATGTATGGTAAGACACACTTCCTTGTCTTGAAGAGTTCACAATCTAAATAGACAAGACAGACAAAGCGTGGGAGAAAAGAAGGGAACCGAGATACGGAATGATGGTGACCTACCCAAGGTCACACTGGAGATCTGTGGTAGGGCTGGGAATTGAATCCAGATCTCCTGAGTTTCAGCCAAGTGTCTTAAGCACAAGTTCATCCTTCCTGTTCACCCACCGCAGCTGTGCTAGAGTCAAAACTGGGTCTTGAGCAGGCGGAGCTTGTGGTGGGAGCTGTAGTCAGGAGTCCGTAACCGAAGCCATGGATAGGAGCCAAAGTCAGGGGTCGAGCGAAGGGTCAGAGCCAAAGTAGGAATTGGGAATCAAACCTTGGATTGGAGCTGGAGTTGGAGTCAGAAACCAGGGGCTGGGATCAGAAACAAGGCAGGGAAGCCAGAACCAGGGACAAGTCAGGAATGCAGGGCTCAGGAGTCAGGATATAAGGTAAGGTCCAATGCAGCAGACAGCCAGGGACTCGCCCAGTTGCACGGACAACTTCCTGTGCCGTCTTCTAGTTTAAATAGAGCAGCTAGG
Source organism: Platysternon megacephalum (assembly GCA_003942145.1). Taxonomy (NCBI): domain Eukaryota; kingdom Metazoa; phylum Chordata; order Testudines; family Platysternidae; genus Platysternon; species Platysternon megacephalum. The sequence goes on along the minus strand of QXTE01000015.1, from coordinate 15,127,513 downwards.
CCAATGAGTGTGGCTGTGTGCTCCTCCAATCAGGACTCCTGTGGGTTTTGCCTTTGGTGGGGCTCAGAATCCATTTGCCACTCAGCCCACCAGCTACTAACAAGCCACTGAATGATGGCTGGGATGCAAAGGTTGCATAGGGACCATGGACCCGGGTTTAAGACCAGTGGATCCTCACAGCTAGAGCAGTGTTAACTTGATGCTGTATGTTGCATGCTGAAGAATTCATGCTTAATTTAAACATGGAAACATTTTCTCTTAGTTTACATAGTTACTGATAAAAGGTTTCCATAAACCTGAAATGTGGCAAAAGGAGGATCATGCCTCTGTCCCCTTAAGATGAAATGCTTTATTTTGAATTAGGTCCAGTACCTCTTGGGCAGCCACAAACTTCCTAGTTAGCTATTGTGCTGCTATTAGCTATTGTGCTGCTGAAACTAAATAGTCATTTAGGTTTTTTTAAAATCATAAATAGCTGCAGAGAAAGCGCATGCACTGCAATAGACGCCTTGGCATTGACAAATGAGCCAATGTAGAGAGACATGGAAATAACATGGCAGATTGGGTGTGGAGTTTGAGCTCTCGAGGAACGAAGCAGAAGCGAGATCTCAGCACACCATCTGGATGAGACAGCAAGCGGGCGAGTTTCATGCGAATGCAGGAAGGGGAGGGTGCTTTTCCATTATCAGATATCAGACTGACACTTTGATGTGTTCAGGGTGCCATCTCCCCTGTCTAAATATTTATTTCTTTTGCTGTGCTCAGTCTAATGCAATTAGACTACAGTGTGGAGTTCTGCCATATCCTTTTAGCTCTGAATTTGTCTCGCAGTAACAAGCTGCACTGCCCCCAAACTGCACATACATATTGCAAGTGATAAGGAAACCTGGAACACCAGCTTATGTTACAGTATCCAATGCACTTGCACCATTTATATTAATAATTAGATCTGGCAGCCTACACTACATCATAGAATCATAGCAACGTAGGGCTGGAAGGAACCTCGAGAGGTCATCAAGGAAGAATGTTTCATGGATGGATACAGAAATACTGATGATGTTGCACATAAATTTGATTTATCTTGTTTGGTAGAAAAATAGGCAATCTGTGGGGTTAGGTTTTTTTAATATATAAATGTCAATGCAGCCATTCATTAATATTGACTGTCACTGATATTCAATGGAAAAATTGAAAGAAATTCAATGGAAAAATTGAAGTGAATTCAATTGAGACATGGGACGCACTGCACCTTTTCCATACATTTCCATTAGAGTAGGCAGTTTTCCTACACATCACTACAAGAACAGTCACAATAAACTCCGGGCTAAGCAGAAACGGGGATCCTAAAATTAAGTATAATTGCACATCTTGTTTTTGTTTTTTCTTGAGGTGGATCAGTTTTAAATGCATTTCATGTTACACAGGGAAGCTTTTCCTTTGTCCTGGATGGGTTATTGAACCTGGTTTGCTCAGCCTGGCCCTGTCATGGTGGTTATACAAACTCATATCAATGTAGCCACAATCTCTAAATACAAAAAATGCCCCAAATTGAAGAGGAGAAAATCAAGTGCGTCTTTTCAAACAAAAAAAAAATACTTATTTCCCCTCAGTGTTTGGTTCAGCTTCTGGCTCTGCCACAGACTGCTTGTGTGACTGAGTCAATCTCCATGCCCCATCTAGAAGAGCTTGCCTACAACTATAATGTTAGTGGTATAGTTAAAGTGGCCCACTCTCCTAGTGTGGACAAAGTTATACTGGTATGAAGGTACCTTACACTGGTACAGTTTATTGCCCTTCCTATATGGGAATAAGCTATTCCAGTGCAGGCCCCTTTATACCAATATAATAGCTTATTTCCATATGGGACGGTGATAACCTGTACCAGTATAAGGCACCTTCATACCAGCATAATTGTGTCCGTGCTAGGGGTTGTAGCAGAGCAGTGTAACTTGGTAAATAATCACATCCCTAACCGACATATCTGTACTGTAAAGAACTGTGCGTAGACTAGGTCTTAAATGGGGATGATACTTCCCTAGGTCACAGAGGTTTTGTGAGGGTAAATACATAGGTTATGAGGTGCTTGGGTATTACGGTGATGAAGGCTATTTAAATACCTACAAAGATCTGAGCTTGTGTCCCAGCTCTGCCACAGACTTCCTGCCTGACCTTGGGCAACTCACTTAACCTCTCTGTGCCTTAGGCCCCCATATGTAAAATGGGGATAATAGTACTTCCTTTTCCCAACCATTTGTCTTGTTGATGCAGATTGTAAACTCTTTGGGACAGGGACTACATATATGTACAGTGCCTCACTCAGGCCTCTATATTGGTCAAGGCCCCTAAATTTATACTGTAATCTATTACTACTACTACTACTACTACTTCTAAATAATATCAGTTTGCAAGATTAGCCCCTCTGAGATCACATCCGAAGGATCCCAGAAAGACTGCTGGCTTGGGTCCAGACAGAGTGTTCACATTTTGCTCACTTTATAGACAGCAGCACATTCTGGGGCAAGCAGCTCCAGAGCACGCTAATGCTGATTGGAATCAGTGGCCCTCTGAGATCTCACCGTCCAATCAGTGCATTGAGTAGACTTGTTCTAAAGTTAAAGCTCATTGATATGATTTAAATGACACTTGTGGGCAGTTTTTCTGATTCTTTTTAACAGTCATTTTTAGCATATTTATTACCAATCCATGCAGAGTCTGAGGTGTTTGGTTTAATAAACCTCGAGTGGTGGCGGCAGAGGGAAAGTTAGGACATTTTTTCCAGTTTTAGAGACTAGAATTACAGAAATTTAGGTATTAACGTTTAAAATACAATATTGAGAGATTCATGGCGTTGAGTTTAGACGTTTAAATATGTTGAGTGGCGGGTAAGTTGTCGTTATAGCTTAGAAAGTGATGTCAACTTTGTACATTAGGCATATTTTATTTATGTAAATGCACCTGTGATCTTTGAGGTCTGAGGGGTGCTAAGTGAAAGATAATCTTCTTTGATCACAGTGGAGTTGCCATTGCCAGTCGTCTTCATGAAACCTTCAAAAGGCACCATGAAGGCAACAGGTTTTTCTTAGTACCAGAGTAGATCTCCCTGAAAACACTGTCTAGAGCAGAGGTGGGCAAACTACGGCCTGCAGGCCACATCCGTCCCACGGGACCCTTCTGCCTGGCCCCTGAGCTCCTGCCCCGGGAGGCTTGCCCCCGTCCAGTCCCCCAGGAGGGGTTGGATGGGGTGATGGAGGGCAGTCAGGGGCGGGGGTTCCTGGGGCGGTCAGGGGACAGGGAGGGTGGATGGGGCAGGGGTCCCGGGGTGGGGGGGGTCTGTCAGGGAACAGGGGGGTTGGATGGGGCAGGAGTCCTGGGGGGGGCATCAGGGGGCGATAAGCAGGGGGGGATAGGGGCTGGGGGCCGGGCCTCCATACAATTTCCGAAACCCGATGTGGCCCTCAGGCCAAAAAGTTTGCTCGCCCCTGATCTAGAGGACCAATTTCCTACTTCCAACAGGATCAGTTTTGTAAAATGGGATCAGGAACCCAATTTTTTTGTCACACGTGGATGGATCAGGATGAGGAGAGAGAACTTAAACAAAAAAACCAGGTTTGCTCATTTAAGAGGCAGAGTTACTTAAAGGTATATGAGGTGTTTCCACCCCATTATGGAGCTGATAAACAGCAGAGTCCCCATTGGATGAAAGGAAAAGAGAGAATATTACAAAGGAAAAAAAATCTTATGGTTTGTGATAGGTTCTCTGGCTACTATCCAGGCCAGATACCTGTGGCTGCTGGAGAGACAGCAGCTCCCTCCACAACCACAACTGAAGATGAAAGAGGCTGCAACACAATTGGAGCAGATTCTCTGGACTGGTTAACAAGCCCCGGGAGGAGCAAAGGTGGTGTTAAGTCACCACGGTTTTCCCTGATCCACAGATCCAGCCCAGATCCTAGGACAAGTGACAGCAGCTCTCAATATGCTCTGTCTTGGGCTCCAGCTGCCAGCACCCCACCCCTCCCCCAAGCACTGTTTTGGTAGCCTGAGGATCAGTCAAAGGGAGGGTGCTCGAGCTATGCTCTGTACTCCGTTGGCCAGGAGAAAGGGAGGGAGTGACATGGGATACATTATAGTAGCTCAGTAAGGCTGTTGTACGCCACTGAGTTTCCAGAGAATGCGGCGCTACGGGTTTTTAAAACATCCTCCCTACCTGTTGGGATCCATATATGGGCTCATGAAACCACTGGTCAGTGTGTGCGATGTGCACCCCTGGGTGCTTGATCCCCAGAGGATATGAGGCTGTTACTACTCTCAACCTGAGACCCGTCTCTTTAGCTCAAGCTGTAGAGACTCTCAGGTTTGCCTAGCTTAATCCACAGCATCTGCCAAGATGGCGACTGTCACATTTACTCTAGCCCTGAGGATCTGTGAAGCCTACCTGACCCAAGCAGATGGACCAGACAATAGGACAAAAGAAGAGGGAATTCTGGTGCATGGAAGATGAGGGAACCTTGTACACTGTTGAATTCTTTTTGAACTTTCTGCCGTGGGCTTGATTTCCAATGACGTAGTATATGGATCCAGATATTTTCTTTTTCAGAGGGTGCTGTTTGTGTAATTGGTTAGATAATTATCGACGCCATGATCCCATTGAAACAAAACTCTTAGCCATCAGGATTGCAACATTAGTGTGTTGCTCCTTGCGCCTTTTGTCTATCTTCCAAGAAAACTGATGATCAGTGTAATCTAACATATATTTCGCTCTTCTAGCATCCACATATTATGTTTGCTTAGTTCAGCCATCGAACGTTGTTTGTAATTCTTAACTCTGCTTGCATATTAGTTTTTTGTAAAGTGCTATTCCTAGCTCTGCATGAAATACCTTTGTTTGTGAAATTGTACCAGCTTGATACATGATTATCACAAATAATTGCCAAGAATACTTGTTGTGTAATCCAAACCGATTTTCTGGTTATTGTTGGCAATGATTTTTATGCACTAGGTTGGCCATTCAAGGCTGAACATTATGTTATCAGACTTGGCAATCAGGGACTGAGACTATGTGAGTGCAACAATAAGATCTCATTTTCTTAAAGTGGCATTTTTAAAATCAGAGAAATGAGAGACGTGAAGTGCTAGAAACTAAGATCCTGAGGGCTAAGAGCTTTGGAGTCACTTCAGAGTTGTCTTTTTTTTTAAAATGAGTCACAGTGTTGACCTTCTATGGGGTATTCAGTGACCCTTTCAAAGGCCCCAATTCTGGATCCTCAGCTCTGCCTGACTAAATGGGTTTTGTGTAGGGATCAAGAAGAATAAGAATCCTCCTCCAGGATATAGCAGAGCTCCCACCTCAAATGCACTTCCCTTTGTGTGCCTTTGGCATCGGGATCCCTGTATTTGTGTATTCCCCAGCTCCCAACCTCCGCTTGCTATTGCAGACGAAGCACTTGTGGAACAGTACAGACTCCTGTACAAACAATCTGCTCTCCCTCTGTCTAGTAGAGCTCCACATTCTTTTTGTATTGGCACGTGGGTGTCTTAGACGATGGGGACAGAATTTGTATCCTAAGCAATTTTGAATCCTGGCCTCCTGAGCTTTTGCGGGCCATGTTCCCTCTCTCTCCTAGTTTTCTTTACCACCTCCCTGAAGAACAATACAATGGAGCAGCAACCCTGAGGAGCCATGAACCTGTATTCCACTGTTAACATTGGAAAGTGGGGACGGTTTGGCCCTTTATATTTGATATCCAGCTTAGATATTTTTCAACAGTCTCCATTATCACCGTGATGCCACTTTAGTGCTATTGATGCAATAGAAGAATCTTTTCCCTTATGATTATGCTCTCTATATGGTGTGTTACCTAATGTTTCCATGCTAGCTTTGCTGGAATATCAGGGCTAACAATAGTATCATAGTGTAAGTGGTAGATTGGTGCTGGGAAATCTGAGTCCTGCTTTGGGCAAGTTAGTTCTTAAAAGGTTTTAGAAAAAATAATTAAGAGAAACTGTTCTTTTACTTGTCTCCCCCCCCCCCCCCCCCAAATGACCTTTTCATTAAAATACAAGTTTCTGTGGGAAGTATCCATTTTTAATGAAATATTTTCAGGTTTTCATCACCGAAATCCAGAAAATTGACCTTTTATTCAGTTTTCAGCAGCCAAAACCAAACACACAGAAATTGGGGTTTTCAGTTTTTTGAAGAAAACCTGAAAATATTTGAAAAAAACAAAATCTTGGATGAAAACCCTTTCATTTTTATCAAAATTGTTCTCAGGAATTAAAAAAAATAAAAACTAGGCAAACTTCCTGAACAGCGCTAGGTGTTAATTTAAAAAAAATGTGGCTAGGTTTCAGTAAAATGGGAAGCATATGTGAAGCCTGCCAATACATCCTGAGAGCCAAACAGGTCCTTAGAAAAGGAAGAGAGAGACCGATACAACCATGGAGTGATGGAATGACTCTGGCACTATTGTAGTATTGCAAGGAAGGGGTACGCTTCAAACACATGCCGAAGCACCATGATGTCACTGGTACGTGCAAGGGTGTGTGTACACATGTCATAGTTTCACTTTCTCCCTGTAAAATTAGTGTTTTGGTATTAAATAAGTGCCACAGTTTTAATTGCTCCCTTTAAAAAAAAGCTTTATTAATAACAGTCATGGTGCCTTCTTATATGTTTTAAACACCAAAAATTAACCTTGTGAGACTGAGCCACATTCTCTCTCATTTTCTGACAGAAAACCAGCTACTCGAGGAGTTCATAGCTGAGAACAAAGCACATTTCTGTATCACTTCCCCTCTTGCTGGCATGGGACTTTTATTTTTGCATGCTCATTTGCTGCAGTTGGGCTTATTTTTTGCCCCTCCCTCCCCCTCAAAACACCTACAGCTCGTCAAAAATGCCACAAAAAGAGGGTTAATTATTTCCAGAATAAAAGAGAGTGCAGTGAGCTGTTATTGATGGGGTTAAGCTGACATTTAAAATGTATGGTTTAAGAAAGGACATTGATGAGGGTCAGGAGACTGAAGAGAAATGAGAGGCCATTAGAAACATCCAGTTTGCTTTCCTGCAGTCATGCCTGCTGCCATGGACCAAGCACCTGTGAGTAATGCCGCATTAACCTGTCCAGCCCACATATTCATTCTGCCATCTCATCAATGTAACTAATGACTTCTCGGTATCCCTCAGAAATGCTGCTAGTACTTTTCTTTAAGAAAATGATCTGTTTGAATACACTGGAGATGAAAGCCTTCTGTAGTTTTCAGCGTCCTAGGAGAATAGCTTTTTATATTTTTAAAATATTTACTTTAAAGTTTGCGCACAAACCCCAAAAGTTTTATTTTTGAACTCAGCAGGTCTACTCCTCCATTTGCCCTTCCATCATCCTAAAGTACAAAGAGCCTGATATTCAGAAAAACTCACCATCTGCAGCTCCCAGAGCTGGTTGTCTGTTTCTCTGAAAATCTGATAGTTCTTATATGTATGAGTGTTCTTTAAGCCTCAGCTCCTGGAGTCATGTGACTGAGTGAGAGACTCAACTTTCATAAAAAAAAGTTTCTAGTTTGCATTGCTAGAGAGAAAAGCTTGAAAACATGAACACTGCAAACAAAAACCAGAAGTCAAAAAAGGAACCTCCAAATTGATTATTTTCTAAAAACAAACAAACAAACAAAATAAACATCTTTTTTTAAGCCAGTCTCATGAATTTTTGGTGCCTGATTCATCATTTTTGGATGCAAAAGACTGGCAATACTGAAATCAAGCCAAACGAAACCACAGTGATTGAGCCATTCCACATTGCATGAACCTACTCATTAAACAATGCTTTGTTTGTGATAGAAATCACAAGCTGCTTTATGTTGACAAATATTTTAGAGGCCCTGATATTACATTAAGCTCCATGTGGGTGTCACAAATATGATAGGGCCATGGTCTTTGTTGGAAAAACATTTCAAAGCAGTTCTTGAAGGATGGGCAAGTCTGTCTTTGGAAACTTTTCTACCATCCAAAGTTCTTAGCTTGCACATTACCTTTTCCTATCCTGGTTATACAGATGCTAAAAACTCTGATACAAAATTCTGTGAAAGAAGTGTTTACTGTAGGAATTAAATACCCAGATGTACAGCAATCACCCTTAAAGCAACCTTTTGCTGTAAATAATTAATAAGGTTACTTCAGAATTTCCAGTTCTTTCTGCAAGAAATATTGCAGCTCCTGAGGTAACCTTATTTAGTCATCAAAGGCAACTGAAAACATTTTCAGAATGACCAATATACTCCACATTATGACATTTAAGGTTTAGTTTTGAGTGCTGCTGAGTGCCTTCAACACCCTTGGAAATCAATGGGAATAAAGGGTGCTCAGAGCCTTGCAGGATCAAACCCGCAATGTATGTCTTGTATGTTAATTTTAGAATATATTTGCTATACTGTTACATTTTAACCAGGAGAATTTAGCAAATAATTTATTAACTAATTGGTTTTCTCTGCTTACAGGTTGCAGTTTCAGGGTTTGAGCCTGCAAACACTAAAGCTCACGCATCGCTTTACATACATGAGTAGTCCCATAAAACGTCAATGGGAGTACTCAGGCGATTAAAGTAGTTCAAATGTTTGCAGGATTGGGCACTTAGAGAGGGCCTAGGCTAATTAAGGACCCAGTACTGCCACTGTTCCTTGTGTGAGGGGTCTCTTTACAGTGAAAAAGATCTCATGTAAAGTAAGGTTCCAGGAATCTAAGTGGAGAGAAAAAGAGATAGAAAGCTAGGCCAAGATTTTCCGAAGTAACTAGTGATTTGGGGTGCCTTTCTAGGTTCCTGGCTTGCGACTCCTGAAAAGGGCCTGATTTTTAGAGAGTGCCGAGAACCCACCTTCTGCCAACCCCCCCCCCCCCAAAAAAAAACCAAAACATGCCCCGTTAATGTGTCTTGACCTGGGCATCCAAAATCACTACTCACTTTTGAAAAGGTTGGCCTAGGCAGGAAATGAAAACAGAAGGGGAAAACAGAGGACAGCGAAAGAGGAGAATGAAGAGGAGAGAGGGAAGTGGGGATGGGTTCTGAGTTGTTTTAGACAGAGAGATTGGAGCGAGTTATCATAGAATCATAGCCAGATAGTCCCCTTTTTCTGTAAGCTTTTCATTAATGTAATATGATGTGAATGGTCTGACGTGCCCTTTAAGCTCAGGTTGACTGGCAGGAAGCCACTAAATCTTTTTTTTTTTAAACAGTGGAGTGCCAAGGTGCGCACTGTCTCATCCCTATAAATCTCATTATCTGTACTATGCCAGAGCTCATTGATTTTCAGTCAGAACAAGTCTCCCATAAGGAATTTTTCATATACCAGCCAATAATCCATAGGGTCTACACTCCCTCCCCTCCATCTCCAGTCTACATCAAAAGACGCTCCCAACATGATGAAGGGAGGGTTTCTTTCACAGCTGTGGGTAGGGGCATAGCTGTGATAGGAGGGTGCAGTTCAAAGATATGAGTTATTTAAATGGTCTTGTAATGCTTTATTCATTTCTTCGATACTGTTTGACACAAGGCACATTGACTCATTCTATTGTCCAGCTGTGACACAAGGATGTGAGTTATAGACTTTGTGGGGGTCAGTAGTTAACATATACAATTGTTAAATCCCTTGCCTACATTTTTAGGTAAGGCAAAATGATGTGACATATCCACAGAGGATATATTATGAGCTGTAATGTCTTACAGTATATCAGAAGTAGCTACAGATGTAGCTGTCAGACAGCAAGTACTAAAACTGAACAAGGTTTAAAGGGGATTATTTCTGCTTTTTCATTAGAAATAATCTCCATTTAAAGGTTAGTAACTAATGTGCCCCATGACTGCACATTCATCTTTAGCCATAATAATGCATTTTATCATTAATACTTATGAATTTTTACTTACGTTATAATCCAATCAGCAGCAAATCTTCCTCTTTTAAACACAAGGGATTCAGCAGACTTTAACAGCACAGGGGCTGCCCGAAACTTTGGTTTTTCAATAAGGTAGTTCAGCTACAATAGGGAAAGTGTTTCATTGTTTTGGTCTCTGATACCATACAGTGCTTTGTCTTGATAAGTGAGCAGAAATCCGGTATTGCAAGTATAACTATTAAGTCTGGAATGCTCAGAGGGCTGTGGTACTGAAGCAAAGCTGTCTGCTTGAGAGAGGTTTCTAAATAAGGCTATGAAAGTTGTATTACTTGTGACAGACAGTTGGATCATTTTCTGATTAAAAGCAATGGGAATGTTGTGGCTGGCTTCCGAGGGGACCACATTTAGGCGTATGGGGTTGCTTTAAGCCATTGTATTGGTACAACATTTGCATTTTGTTTAAAGCTGCAATCGTAGTCATTGGTTTCAATTTGTAGGAGTTGGTGAGAGGCGGTTTTTCTTCCCCCCCCCAATTTCCTTTCATGGGGTGTTATCCAACGTACACTGAAGTCAGTGGAAAGACTCCTATTGACTTCAGCGGGCATTGGCTCAGACACCATATGCAATTGAGTTTCAAGTTCCAGCAATCACAAAAACTCAAAGCAAATCTTACTCAAGATTGTCACATTTTTGCCTTTTTTCAGCAGGGAAACGTAAACCAGTATGGGGCCTGGTTCATAAATGATTGTGAACCTTGTGATAATGGTGAATTTTCATTGACCTGAGCCAAGTATCCAATATATAATGAAAAACTAAACAAGCTGTAAAAAGGAACAGGAGTACTTGTGGCACCTTAGAGACTAACAAATGTATTGTAGCATAAGCTTTCGTGGGCTACAGCTCACTTCATCGGATGCATGCATCAAAACAAGCTGTGTTTGATGTGATTTCTGATTCTGCTGTGATTTTTTTTTTTCCCCTGCAGAGCTCTAGATTTAAGTAAGTTGTTTTAAAAAATAGGTTCAGGGTTCACCTACTGTCAAAAGCACCTAGAAACTGCTTTTCTTTTCCCCTCAACTCTCTCATCCCAGCATTTCTGGTGTTTAAATCTTAAAATGCAACTAGCACAACAAACTACATCCCCGCTACTGTGTGTCTAACTGAGCAACTCTTTGACTCAGACCCTAAAACCCTTCTAAAAACATAGAGCAGGGGTCGGCAACCTTTCAGAAGTGCTGTGCCGAGTCTTCATTTATTCACTCTAATTTAAAGTTTCGCGTGCCGGTAATACATTTTAACGTTTGTAGAAGGTCTCTTTCTATAAGTCTATACTATATAACTAAACTGTTGTTGTATGTAAAGTCAATAAGGTTTTTAAAGTGTTTAAGAAGCTTCATTTAAAATTAAATTAAAATGCAGAGCCCCCCGGACCGGTGGCCAGGACCCGGGCAGTGTGAGTGCCACTGAAAATCAGCTCACGTGCCGCCTTCGGCACATGTGCCATAGGTTGCCTACCCCTGACATAGAGAATAATGATTCTGAGCCGTATGTTTTCCGACGTCAGCTGTAGTGTGCACACAGGCGTATACAATGTTTCTTGTCCCAAGAACCATTTCAACTATAACTTGGTGGTGATGGAGGAAAAGGGGTAAAAATGACTCTGAAGGGGTGAGAGATCTCATCTGTATTATGATCTTGACCTTGCTTCCACTGAATTCAAGTGCAAAATTCCCATGCGGAGCAGGATCAAAGCTTATTGTCTGGTTCAAAGCCCATTATCTCACTTTTTTTTGCCTAGTGGGAACAGAACATTTCACCATGGTTGGAATGACATAATATCTGCACTGTGTTAGTCCAAAGTTAGATGACAGAAGTATGAGATTTTCAAACACCCTATACATAGACTAACCTTAAATCTCAGTCCCAGAAATCAGGGAAAAAACCCAAATGCCTTCTTTGTCCAGTAAACAGTCCTAGCCAGTCTCTCTCTCTCTCTTTTTTTCTGGGGGGAAAACCCTCATTGTTAATAGATTTGCATCTTATTCAAAGCCATGCACAGATCAGCTATTCATCACTGCCACCTTTCATTATACCTCTTTAAACTGCAGCATGCTTGCCACGGTCACTGCTTCTCTCTCCATTCAGCTTGGGGTTTAATTGTCCCCTTAAAGCCATTTGCCAGTGCCCTAGCAGGACAGCAAGATTTAATATCCTAATTTTTTATTCTTCCTCCTCTTCTCCCTCTTCCACCCTCTCTCTCTCTTTCTTTTTGTAACAGGCAAAAACTCTGCTCTGTCTCACTCTGTGTGTCCCCCCCCCCCCCATTTCTGCTGAACTAGCAATATAAGATAATTGTGTTTCATTTTTATTTATACCTCCAACCTTGGTTTTATCATCATTTTTCCCCTGGAAAGAAATAGTGCAGTACAATCTCTTAGTTCCATACAAGTTAGTTTTCAGTCTTCCAGACTCATGACCCAAGTGAAAATTCTGCTACAGTGTTACCGGATTCTAGCTTAGTATTAGCACAATATGAAGAAAAGGTTGGATCCTGCATTTCTTTCATTGAATAAGCTTTCACTACAAAGCTTCCATTTGAATAAGGAGAGCAGGATCAGGTGCTAATATTGTGCCAGCCCTTCTATCTCAGATGCTTATTTTTAAGGCTCTGCAGTTTAGCAGCAGGAAGGGTATTCTGGGGGGGTGTGTAACATATAGAATAAGATCTCAGCCTGGAAGACACAACAATTTAAATTATACCTATATGAAAAACTAATTTAACATGTATTTTTAGGGTCCTGTTTTGCCAATGATCCACATGCAGTACCATTGGGAGTGTTGTATTCAGGTCAATGGTAGATGAGAGCCTTTGCTTGTACCATGTAATTCCAAATTGCTTGGACTAAAACAAGAAAATGAGAATCTTTAGACATCTGAAGGGACCACAGGGCTGCAATGAGCAGAGACATTGTTCCTTAGCTTAGAATTTAATTGCTTACATCAGTTGGTTGCAATCATGTCGCCATATTAATTAGTAATTGTGATTAAAATAAATTAGGGGTGTGGGTGTGTGTATACGTACCATAGTACATGACACAATATTCCTTTTTAGTTGTGTTTTCCATAGCAAGACCTTTATTTGGCAGTATGGAAGTATTTAAAGAATTCAGTAAATATATCTTGTAGTAAAGGATCATGTTTAAATATATAGGGTAAAATTCTGGGCCCCTTGAAGTCCAAGGGAGTATTGCCATTGACTTCAATGACACCAAGATTCCACCCAAAATAATTTCTTAAGAAACTTTCATTCTCAAAATGAAACATTTAGAAAGTTTTAAAAATGAATGAACACTTGTACAAACTTGTTACCTCGATAGTTCAGAATGGTGATGGCCAAATTATTTGACTTTGCTTAGTTAAACTAATTTTTTTAGATCCCTTGTTACTATGTGATTGATCTCTGAGAGAGTTATAATAAAATATGTCTCATTTGGCAAAATTGTTGCAGGGCAGACTGCATTTTTGCTGGTTTGCACAATGAAAAAACAAGGACACAAACTTTTTCATTCCCGCTTGAATTTTTTTTTTTAAACAGAAAAGACAGCATTCAAAGACTGAAAATTGTCATTTTGCCAAGAAAGGCTGTTTTTGCTGACACAATTAGTAGTTTAGCACGGCTCTAATTTCCCATTCTAAATATGTTGTAAGATTATAGGGTATGTTCTGAGAAATATTCAGCATTTTTCTCTTAAGTTGCTTAAAAGTAAGAAAATTACTAGAAATGTCACATTTATAGTGCAAGATGTACAGTTCCAAAATCTGACTTTTTTCCTTAGACATCCAAAATGTGCACTTCTAGATCAGTATTTTGTTGTATTCCATTCCATCAAAATAAGGTACTTTAAATATGTGAAGAAGAAGTTGCAGACAGTTTCAGGGTCAGATCCTCTTCTGGTATACATGAGTGTTGCTCCGTTGAAGTTAATAGTTATGCCAGTTTACCCCTGCTGAGGGTAGAGCCTTTAATGTCTTTTCCTTCTTTTGACTTATCTCAATGAAGTCTCCTCTCCCTAAACTCTTGTTCTTAGTTGTAGCGTAACTGTATCACCAAATGACAGGTCTAATAGCTGTATGTAGTATTGTTGTAGCCATCTTGGTCCCAGGATATTCAGAGACAAGATGGGTGAGGTAATATGTTTAATTGGACCAGCTTCTGTTGGTGGGAGAGACAAGTTTTTGAGCTTAAACAGAGCTCTTCTTCTGTGTAAGCTCTAAAGCTCGTCTCTCTCACCAAGAGAAGCTGATCCAATAAAAGATATTACCTCACCCACCTTGTCCCTCGGGTGTAATAGGTCTTTGTGTAGCCTCTTCATATGTTTGTTCTACCACATCCACTACATCAGGGGTCGGCAACCTTTCAGAAGTGGTGTGCCGAGTCTTCATTTATTCACTCTAATTTAAGGTTTCGCGTGCCGGTAATACATTTAAACTTTTTTAGAAGATCTCTTTCTATAAGTCTATAACATATAACTAAACTATTGTTGTATGTAAAGTAAATAAGGTTTTAAAAATGTTGAAGAAGCTTCATTTAAAATTAAATTAAAATGCAGAGCCCCCCGGACCTAGGGTGACCAGATGTCCCGATTTTATAGGGACAGTCCCGATTTTTGGGTCTTTTTCTTATATAGGCTCCTATTATCCCCCGCCCCCGTCCCGATTTTTCACACTTGCTGTCTGGTCACCCTACCCGGACTGGTGGCCAGGACCTGGGCAATGTGAGTGCCACTGAAAATCAGCTTGCGTGCCGCCTTCGGCACACGTGCCATAGGTTGCCTACCCCTGCACTACATCTTTACTGCCGTGGCTGTTTCTTCTCTGTCCAGTGGCATTAGAGTAACCATCTGTCAGAAGAATATCTGAGGTTAGTGCGGTCTGACATTTAAAATCAGAGATGAGCAGGCCAGCATTCAGCTCGTCTTTAAAATAGACTGTATCTTTGGTGCTCTTGATCTCATTGTTATTTACTGAAGGAAAACTCCAGTAGTGAGTGCTTAATGGAAAAGATATAACTGAACAAAAAAATCTCTTTAACACATCTGCCACTCAAACATAAACCTTGAAGAGAAGATGGTTATGGTAAGCGGTGGGTTAGTTACTCTTTTTCTCTCTCATTTTCTCTGAATTGTCTGTGATTGTCCTCAGATATCTGGTTGTCAGCTGGTGAGCTCACAAATACAGCAATGTGATACCTTATGTGCTGTAGCCAGTCTTTCTGCTGCAGTGTACCAAACACCAATCCTATGATGTAACCAGAACTGGGAGAGGAACCCAATACAAGTGTGTTTCTGTACCTTGCCTCTTAATAGCTCTTTGTGTCATAGCAGTGATGCTCAATGTTGATGTGAATGTTCTTGATGCACCCCATGTGGCGAATTAGTTTGAGCACTGCACAGCTAATACACACTTTACTGGGTACTAAATGATTTGTGAGTTAATTACTGTGTGTAATTTTGTGATAACCTTATTTATCTAGGTTAGGTAGCTAGAGGGGTTTTTAAAATAGCTCCTCGTTTCTAATTTAATTTAGGATGCTACTGGGACATGAAAGACTCCTTTCACGAATACAGTGACTGGAGTCCACATGCTGTATTTTGGAATCTTTACGGGCTTAACAAATGACAGACTCCAAAAGTTCTGACTCATTTGAAAGACCAAATGCTCTGACCTATATTAGCCAGGAGACAATGACATTACCTGTATAGAGAATGACCGGGCATTTTCCATACTTTTAGTCTTTCCTGGTGTGACGTTGTGCAGTCTATATGATTTTGTAAAAACATGATAATAAGTGAATATAATGTAATTGGAATAGTTTTATAAAAACATGATAATAAGTGAGTATAATGTAACTGGAATATGCTTCATGCAAAAGGTATCATCACAAAGCTTATAATCTACTGAGAGTGATCATCCTATTTGTATAAATGTACCACTCTTGTATCTAAAACTAGAAATATAAAATATAACTCTGAGGGCCTATTGTAATTATGCAAAGTGTGGGCCATTAATGGTGGTTTGGAATCTTGATGACTCCCATTAACCAGAGCCATTGTCTGCAGATGGCTGTATTTACCTGTGAGTCTTCCTGTATATGTGTGTGCTGGCAAGTGAGTAATGAAGCCTTGCAGTGACATGTGATCATGTCACCTGAACTGGAATCCATCTTTAACCTGGTGCTTTTCCAGTGAGGGGTGGGGGAACCCAGAGGGACAAAGGATTCCCGCCTTATGCAAAAGATATATAAAGGGGTGGAAGAGAACAGAGGGGGAGAGGAGCCATCATGAAGAATCCCCTAGCTATCACCTGAGCTGGAACAAGAGCTGTACCAGGGGAAAGAATTGTGCCCAGGCCTGGAAGGTGTCCAGTCTGAGAAAAAACTTACTGAAGCATCTCTGAGGGTGAGATTATCTGTATTCAGTTTGATTAGACATAGATTTGCGCATTTTATTTTATTTTGCTGGGTAACTTACTTTGTTCTGTCTGTTACTACTTGGAATCACTTAAATCCTACTTTCTGTATTTAATAAAATCACTTTCTACTTATTAATTAACTCAGAGTATGTATTAATACCTGGGGGAGCAAACAGCTGTGCATATCTCTCTATCAGTGTTATAGAGGGCGAACAATTTATGAGTTTA
Source organism: Platysternon megacephalum (assembly GCA_003942145.1). Taxonomy (NCBI): domain Eukaryota; kingdom Metazoa; phylum Chordata; order Testudines; family Platysternidae; genus Platysternon; species Platysternon megacephalum. The sequence goes on along the minus strand of QXTE01000015.1, from coordinate 15,110,931 downwards.
CCCTGTATAAGCTTTATACAGGGTAAAACGGATTTATTTGGGTTTAGACCCCATTGGGAATTGGGCATCTGAGTGCTAAAGGCAAGCACACTTCTGTGAGCTGTTTTCAGGTAAACCTGCAGCTTTGGGACAGGTGATTCAGACCCTGAGTCTGTGCTGGAGCAGATGGGTGTGTCTGGCTTCACCAAGACAGGGAGCTGAAGCCACCGAGCTGGCAGGGAGAACAGGAACAGAAGTAGCCTTTGCACATCAGTTGGCAGCTCCCAAGGGGGTTTCTGTGATCCAACCCATCACACCTGGCTTCCCTTCTTGTTATATAGAATTACACACACAAAAGTATGTCAAAAGAAAAGGTGCAAAGTCAAGCACTCAAAAGTTAGGAAATGCCAGAATGAAGGTTTCCTGTATAACTTTTAATTCCCCCACCTCCACCATGAGTATACATTATGATACTGTCTTTATTTGCATGATCACATACCTTTTTGTCTATAGGATCCCTGCCTCAATCAGTGCACAGGATGGACAATGCTCACTGAATGAACAACTATTCAATATTTTGTTTATCTTCATTCAGTGGGAGGCTCCATGCATTAATTAGTGCACACTAGTCTGCTCTGAATACAGAATTATTAATTTTCCAGCTCCCACGCCCAATCCCCCACATTCCCACTAGTTTCCAGTCTGTGCCCTCCTACCATGGTCCCTGCTGCTGCCCCTCACCCTAGGGTTGCCAGGCATCTGGTTTTTGACTGGAACGGCTGGTCGAAAGGGACCTTGGTGGCTCCGGGGACCGGGCCGCTCAAAGTCCGGTTGGCCGCAGCACCAGCGGGGCAAGCAGGCTCTGTGTCCGACTCTGCATGGCTCCTGGGAAGTGGCTGGCATGTCCCTCCGGCTCCTAGGTGTAGGGGCGGCCAGGGGGACCGTGCATGCTGCCCCCGCCCGCAGGCGCCATCCCAAGTCCCAGCTCCGCAGCTCCCATTGGCCGGGAACTGCGGCCAATAGGAGCTGCTGGGGCGGTGCCTGTGGGTGGGGGCAGTGCGTAGAGTCTCCTGGCCAACCCTCCACCTAGGAGCTATAAGGACATGACCTTGCTTCCCAGGAGCCAACTGAGTTCAGTGCTGCCCAGAGCCCGCACCCCGAACCCCCTCCCACAGCCCACCTCCCTGCCCCAGCTCGGACCTCCTTCTGCACCCAAACTCCCTCCTGGAGCCTGCACCCCAACCCCCTGCCCCAGCCCTGAGCCCCCTCCAGCATTCTGAACCTCTTGACTCCAGCCTGGAGCCCCCTCCTGTACCCCAAACACCTCATCTCCATCCCCACCCCAGAGCCTCATGCATCCCAACCCCCTGCCCCAGCCTGGTGAAAGTGATGGGGGGGGGGGAGAGTGAGTGATGGAGGGAGGAGGGATGGAATGAGCAGGGGGGGCGGGGCTTGGAGAAGGGGTCGGGCAAGGGTGTTCGTTTTTTTTCAATTAGAAAGTTGGCAAACCTACCTTACCCCCATGTACGGCTCCTATCCCTTCTGCTTTTCCCCATCATGATGCCTAAGGTCAGCAGAGGGGTCATTGACAGCACTGGAGAGATGGTCTCCCTGTTTTCATTTCTGGTCCCCGGTCCCCCTGCTGGGGGCGGGGGGGGGGGCGGGGGGGTTCCAGCTGCTAGGAGCAGCAATTGCTAGGGAAGTTCTGCTCAACCCCCGTAGCCCTGGAATGGAGCATGCTCAGAGAATTTCGCTGCCAAATTCTGACAAGTCTCTACTGGGCATAAGTGAACTGAGATTTTTCAAAGGCTTACAACTTAGCTAAATTTGGATAGTTTTTCAAAGCAAGAGACACATCCCTGATATCACAATTATCTTCCTACCAAATTTAGTGTCCCTGCTGGAGCTTCACAACAGAATAGTCATAAGAATTTTTCTAAAATGGGGAAACAAAACATATTTTCCCCTAATCTGGTTCTTGAAAATGGCTGAACCTTTTTGCAGAACCTTTCCAAATAATTCATCTTGAACCAGACACCTAGCAAGGAGAATTTCAGCCTGAATGATTAAAGTTTGGCAAAGTTACACACAATTGAAAACAAAGTTTTATAATGGAAGGTGGCTGGCAACCTTAACTACAAGTTATGGTACCAGCTTCACCTATAATATCTGCATTATAAAGTTAACCTCTGCATTTGAAAAGTTTCCTATATAAATTTAGATTTTTTTTTTAAATTAGTATTTTTGTTTAAGGAAGAAAACTATACTTATTCGACTACTTTGGCAAACAAACAAGTAGCTTTGGGACCATTCACATTGAGTTGTTTTTAGATTTTTATTTTTATTTTTGAGCTATTGATGGCAAATACTTGGAAATTTTCGTGCAGATCAACAAATACAGGTTTTCATTTTTATTTTTGTGTGGCGTTGCTATTGCAAATGTCATGTTTGCATATTTTTAAATTAAAAATCAATATGCCATTGCATATCAAGAAATAATATTTTACAACATCTGCTGTAAAAAGTTTATGGATTTCCTTGTTAACTGCTTGTTTATGAGAGAGAGCTGAAGGGAAAAAGGAGAGTGAAATTCTCACCAGCCTGCCACGCTTTTCACGATTGCTGCATTGTTGTCGTTCTTTTGGTCTAATATATCGTCCATCAGAGAATTCGTAAACTGCATATTTGTACATTAGGGGAATTAATCATGCTGTTTTGGTGCTTTATATATTTTTCATTAGACAAAATCTGAAATACTCATACATATTGTACAGCATATGTTAGGGTTGTTTTTATAGGTGATTATTGATCTGATTTGGTCTGAAACCAATTTCCATTCCAAAAAATGAAAGATGTAACCCCTCACCCCACCCCAATGTTGGGATTCCTAAACTAAAAATCTTTATTTTTTTAGAACAAGCCAAGCTGCTTAGTGACAAGATACTTCTTTATCGTGTCACTTACTATATGTGTCATTGTGCTATATGTGGCATTACTTTGAATATATACATATGTATGTATGTATTATTTTCTTTTTGTAAAGGGTTTTAGGTTTACATTTTGAGTTTCCTGGTAGATGAATTGTACTTGTTTTGGGTCAGAGTAAAAATGATTGTGTTTATGATATATGATTTTTTGTATACTTGATAAGAATTATTTATGATGGGTATGGAAGATATATATGATGTCCTTTTACTAGTCATTTCTTTGCTTTTAGGTGCATGGGTTTTGTAAATGATGTAACAGTAAGTACATTGTATCTCAGGAACCTTAATTCTGTTATTTAATGTATATACGACTAATAAAAACATCCGCAGTTACATTGGATGGGGAAAACCAATATGGGAAATAAACCCTNCAGCTATGCAAAATTAATAGAGATGGGTCTGAAACCAATTTCCATTCCAAAAAATGAAAGATGTAACCCCTCACCCCACCCCAATGTTGGGATTCCTAAACTAAAAATCTTTATTTTTTTAGAACAAGCCAAGCTGCTTAGTGACAAGATACTTCTTTATCGTGTCACTTACTATATGTGTCATTGTGCTATATGTGGCATTACTTTGAATATATACATATGTATGTATGTATTATTTTCTTTTTGTAAAGGGTTTTAGGTTTACATTTTGAGTTTCCTGGTAGATGAATTGTACTTGTTTTGGGTCAGAGTAAAAATGATTGTATTATGATATATGATTTTTTGTATACTTGATAAGAATTATTTATGATGGGTATGGAAGATATATATGATGTCCTTTTACTAGTCATTTCTTTGCTTTTAGGTGCATGGGTTTTGTAAACGATGTAATAGTAAGTACATTGTATCTCAGGAACCTTAATTCTGTTATTTAATGTATATATGACTAATAAAAACATCCGCAGTTACATTGGATGGGGAAAACCAATATGGGAAATAAACCCTCATGCTCTGGGGTGTAGGGAAGCCGTTGATTCGGTTAGTAACAAAGTTCCCTGATGGGCCGGTTATTCCATAATGAAACTTATTGGTCTCTCTCTATGTAGTGTCTAGCACCGGGAAGTGTCAGTGACAGAACACTGGACTAGATAGATCATGGTCGGATCATCTGTGGTAGTTCCCTTATTCATAGTACTCCGACCTAGTGTGGCGTTCCCTATCTCTCATTTTAACCAGTGCAAAACGTGTTTTACCAGTTTCTATAGCTCTTTTCATAGTCTCACTTTGATATTCATTCATTGTCCCGTCTTTTTGTGGACCTTTTCTTTGCATTCTATGTCAGGACATTTTATGGACATACTGTGGTGTCTTTAATGAGAAATAATGAAAGAGAGAGACAGCTAAGTAGATGTGGTAGTGCAGTAGTTTGTACACTATACAGGCCTTTGCATACTGCGGTTCCAACCATTATCATGTGCTCCAGTAAAGAGTAGTCAGAGCAGGTTTGTGTTAACCCACAATGTTCAAATTACAACTAACAAAAAATGACCAAAAAACGGCCATAAGCTGTTCAAAGCTGTATTATCATTTGTATTACAGTAGTGCCTCTGAGCCCAGTCATGGACGAGGGCCCCATTGTGTTACGTGCTGTACAGACAGGGAAAACAGACAGCCCCTACCACAAAGAGTTCACACTTAACAACTTGATTTGCCAAGAGATGGAAATTCAAATTGGTATTGGATTTAGTTTAAAGGAGAAAAAGGTGACAACACAGATTGACTAATAAGCCATGGTTGCAGTATATGGAATTTTTCCCTTTTGCTGATTACCACCATGTTCAGCAAATCATGTAGTTGAATGTACCTTTTAAATACAAGTTATACCTCTAGTAATGGCTGAAAATATTAGGCCCAATCATGCTAATACATAAACCTGTACATAACTTTACTCAGTAGTCCTATGCGCGCTCATGAGTAGTACTACTGCTGTAAAGTTGCACATAGATTTAAGCATTCTGCAGTCTTGGAGCCTTAGACTGTAATGTAATTATGATCCAATTTCAAAGAGGTAGGGAAATAGCATATCAGTGGTTATGTACCCATTTAAATGATATGCTTGCTGGTCAAGAACAGCACCAAACAATAAATCCATGAGCTTAACTATCATTAACTTGCTCTTTGTGTGTGATTCAGTGCTACTTGATTTAAAAAAAAGGGCCGAACTGAGGTGTAACCAGCCGATCAAGGTTTTTATATATGTTGTCAAAAACTCCTAACTGGAAACTGCGAATTACAGCTTTTCCTCTTGAAGAAAATATAAAGTATAGTCATCCAAATGGTTTTGTCAACATGGAAAATTCTGCATAGTAATACAGTTTGGTGAAATGCAAATAGCTATTACCCAGAGTATTGCTTGTATAAGGATAAAACTACGGCTTCTGGCCAAGTAGAATGGTAGTCATGTAAAGATCTATTGTATGCTGAGCTTAGCAATGATAAAAGTAGGTAGATAAATGCAGGTCTGTAGAGAAAAGAGATTAGATAGGTAGGACACATCAGGATGAACCTCCATGTGAGGGCACATATTTATCCATATACAATGGTGCTATAACAGCCTGAACTGCAAATGACGTGAAAACTTACAACACAAGTGTTTTGCACACAACACCAGAGAAAATCTTTTTTTTATTAACTGAGCTGAACTTTAAAATTATGTTATGACCAAAAATCAATAAAGAGAAACTGATTTAAGTTCATCCAAGTGTGAAGGGGTTTATTACCAGTGCTACATCACTCTAATGATGTACTCTTAAAAATTTGTTTTTGTGATATATTACATCTATTATTGCTAAAAGGATAAAACTGCAAAGCAACACTGGACATTAATAAATCAATTTAAAGAAAAATGGGCAGGTAGCCAAGGGAAAACTAAATTCAACTTGCAGTTTTTAAACGGTGTACAATTGTAATATATGCAAAGGGCACCCACAATAAGGGTATATGCTTTAAATTGCTAATGGGGGTTCTGTTGTGATGGATATATATGTATGGTGTGGCATAATTTAGATCCCCCTGGGTAGCTGTACTATGACAGTGTGTTGATAAGTAATATTTCTAAAGCTAATTTCCTCGCTTAACCTTCTAGGTAGATATGCTCTGTAAAAACACACCAAAGGGCTTCCTCGATCAGGTTGCATGAAGTATTTCTTTGAAGAACATTTGTCTGCCTGTCTGTTTCCATCTACATTAATTTTCCTACTTCTCTAGCATGTGCCTTTCTGAATCGCTACCATCTTTGTGTGTATTCGTACAGAAATAAAAACAACCACCATTGCTTTTCTTTCTTTTTAACAGAAAGGGAGGACATAGTGTATTAGCGGTTATAGGGAAGATCCAAAGCCCTCTGAAGTCAGTGGGAAGACTGCCATTGACTTCAATCCACTTTGGATCAGGCCCTATATTAGGGGATTCAGGAATCAGGTGACCTGGGTTGTATTTCTGGTTCTGCTATTGACTCACTGTGACAATTTAACCTTGTCTGTGTTTTCGTACCCCATGTGTAAAGGTTGGATAGTAATAATTAGCCAACTTTGTAAAGTGTTTTTAGATCTGTGGATGAAGTCCACTATTTAAATGCAATGTATTTTATTTATTTATTTATTTATTGCAATGAGACCTGAACAGATGCTGAAAAAAATTCCATGAATATTCAAATTTTAAATGAATTCACTGTGCCTATGTTCATTTTTCATGAAGAATTGAGTTAACTAGATTACCAGCAGGAATGTTTGTAGTAAGAGACCACTGACATTTTTGAATTTTCAAAATGTCAATACAAATTTTTGGCAAAAAGTTTCAAAACATGTTTGGGAAAAGTTGTTTTCACAGTTTTCAGCTAATTCTAGTTGCGGAAACAAATTGTGTAATGGAACATATTCCTTTTAAATAAATATTGAATTCTCAGTCATAAGCATTCACACTAAAGCTTAAAATTATTTTGGTTGTGGTCTCTGGTCTTCCTAACTGATACATGAAATCCCACTTCTTCTGTTACCTTTACTATTTTGATGCCATTTATAAATGAAGAATAATAGACTTTAAGGCTATAATTTTCAAAGAAGCCTAAGGAAATTAACTGGACTTTTAACTCCTTTGGGCTCTTGTTAAAATCCAAGCCTCAGTATTTTGATCCATGTGTTTTCGGAATTAGTAAAAACACAATGACTGAGATCACACTGAACTAAGTAGGCACTTACAAACAATGCGCATGACAGTGGTTAAAGTTAGACAACAGCAAGGAACATGAAATACTCTTCTGCAATCCCCATAATATAAACTCTAATCACCATGTGTTAAATGCAGCAGCTTTCACATTAAAGTGTGATTATATACTGAAAACTGACTCTGAAAATGGCAATATTGAATTCCCTGTTCATTGTTTGTTAATGATTTCCATATCAAATGTGCTCAGTTTACAAGAAACAAGACTTTTTTTTTTTCCCTGACTGCCAGGCATATGAACTCAACCTAGAATTTGAAAGTGAAGCTGGAGTCTTTCCTTTTTGCCTATCATCATTCTAAGAGGAGGTTCTGCAGGCCACATTGTGCCCTTTGTTACACCTCTGTAACCCTGTTGTTTTCATACTATGCTATCACTGACACCTGTGGAAGCCCCTTGCCTTCTGTAGGTGTGTGCACAGGTGTAACTGATTAGAACTTAGTAAACGATTATTGATGATGCATAAAAGGGCATCAAATCCAGCTCACTCTCCCCTATTGTGTTGATTCTGCCTGGCAATCAGGAATAAAGAGTAGTAAAAATGTATTTTTGAAACTTATATAAGCAGCTATAACTCAGAATATGGAGAGGGATCAGATCAGATCAGCTCCCATTGTAGTGTCCCATATAGCACCTTGCAGGATCGGGCCCTAATTCAGCCATCTCAGTGTATTGTATCAGTCTTTAATTAATGGGATAATCATAAGTTAAAAAGCAGGGGAAGTGATTCATTCTTATGGTATCTATAATCAACTCCACCAGAGCTGAGAGTTGGTTTTGAACCTAGGACCTTTTGCATAAGAAGCTTTCGCTTCTACTGCTTGAGCTATAGAGTTAAATCCCTTGGCAAGTTGCAGTCACAAAGTCATAAACCAGCCAGTAGAGGGAGACAAAGACCCACATGCTCCTTATGTGGGTTACATACTACAGTATTGTGGTAGGCACACTTGAAATATGTATCTGGTTAAGAACAGTGGGAACAGGCAGGAATCAGAGCACTTGAGGCTTAAACCAGGATGGTAAAATGGCCACCTTCATGAAGCTACAAAATAAATGTAATCTAGATGATGAACCGTGACACTGAACATTTTGACTCAGTAAAGATCACTAAAGCAATAGCTCGAGCACTCCTCGTTTTTAATATTAAGCTATCAGTGGTATTCTTAGCATTGTATTTATTACCTATTTTGAACTGGATGAGCTTAAGTTGAATCCACATTTCTTGATATTATATGTCTCTTTCCCACATGGCTACACCAGAATAGTTGAGAAGCAAACAATAATTACAATCACTGCTATAGAGCCAAGAGAATAGTAATCTTGGATATTACAATTTTCATGTCTTTCGCTATCATGCAAGTCTGTCATTCTGCAGGTTTTAATTTCTGACATCCGCATGGTAGGGGTAAATTAGCTTAATTGCTGTAAGATTCTTCAAAGTGTTACTCCACTGGAAAAATCATGTTTTCACGTTCATAAAGATAAATGGCTATATTCTGTTTCCCGAGGAGTATTAAATCTATTCACTAACAATTTCACAGTGAGAATGCTCAACTGCAGCCTAGGATTTTTTTTCTTATTGATAACATTATAACCAAAATACCATGAAAACACTGTGTTATCAAGCCCAAAACTTCATTGTAAATATTCTTCATTGAAAAGTTTTCCATTATGAAGCCATAGTCCAATGTTTTCATCAAGTGAAATATGGATATCATATGTTGTGTGTAACACACACACACGTATATAAATAGGCTTCAAAAATTCAATTTTAATTTTTATAATTTTGAGGGAATATTGATGTTCATTTTAAAATGTTTTATTGATTTCAATTTTCACAGTTGCAGGAAATGATGGGAGGGGTCAGACAGTGGGGAGGGTCAGACAGTAGTTATCTAATGACAGTAGATGTTGAGATCGAAAATGTTAAAGCTTTATAACCATTAAAACACGGTGTCAACATCGCATGTCAAAATATACAAAGTAAATACCTGTAAATCAAAATCTAATCAGTTCTCATGCAGCATTTTTCTTAGTTGGCCGATCTGTAATTTTCTAATATTATAAATGAAGTTATTTTTTTCAGTGGTTTATGTGAGTATGGTGAAATGTTTGCGTGGATTCGAGCACGGCTTCTGGGAGAACAGGTTTAAAAAGCGAACAGGGGAGTTTTGCGAGGGAACGTGAGAGGCAGATACACCTAATAAACATACTTAGGCTAATATCCCCTCCCCCTAAACAACCCTTGCAAGAGTAAAATAATCCAGGCAGAAGCCCAGCAGTAGAGTGGGGGTTATCATAGAATATCAGGGTTGGAAGGAGGTCATCTAGTCCAAGCCCCTGCTCAAAGCAGGACCAATCCCCAGACAGATTTTTTGCCCCAGATCCCTAAATGGCCCTCTCAAGGATTGAACTCACAACCCTGGGTATAACAGACCAATGCTCAAACCACTGAGCTATTCCTCCCCCCAGTTTATTGCACTGAATGCAGCATGTATGATTACTTCGTGGGCAGCTGGCATACATGTGCATAGACAGTATGGGCTCTTGAGGCCAGAGTGGAGTAGCTAAGACAGAGAGATACACAGATGCGACTTTCATGGACACAATAGAGCAGTCCCACCCCCAATCTGACAACCTCAGTGTTAAGGAGGAGGAAAGTCTCAGGGAAGGAGACCCTCAAGCTGCAGCAGAGGGAAACGTTCCCATAGTTGGGACCCTTCTTCCAGGTGATGTTGTGATATCCTCTTGCGCTGAGGGTAACTCTCCTGGGGAGGGAACTCCAGTTACTTGGACGAGCCAGGTAATAGTAATGCGGGATTTGATCGTTATAAATATAGATAGCTGGGTTTGTGATAACCAGGAAAACTGCATGGTAAATTACCTGCCAGGTGTGAAGGTTGCAGATCTCACAAGACATCTAGACAGACTTATGTGCAGTGCCGGGGAGGAGCCAGTAGTTGTGATACATGTAGGTACAAGTGACATAGGGAAAGGTAGGAGACTGGTCCTGGAGGCCAAATTTAGGCTGGTATGGAAGAGATTCAAGTCCAGGATCTCCATGGTAGCTTTCTCTGAAATGTTTCCAGTTCCACCCAGGGCCAAGAAGACAAGGAGAACTGCAGGGTTTCAGTGCATAGATGAGACAATATAGTGTTCAGAGGAGGGATTTAGATTTATTAGGAACTGGGGAACTTTTTGGGAAAGGAGGAGCCTTTACTGGAAGGATGGGCTCCACCTAAACTAAAATGGAACCAGACTGTGGCATGTACAATTGAAAAGATTATGGAAGAGTTTTTAAACTCAGGGCTGGGGAAAGATGGCAGCTTTGGAGGAGTACACAGCTGGGATTGAGACATCCCTTAGGGATGAGCTTATGAAAAGGGGAAGTCCATATCCTAGTAAAGAGGATAGAAAAGAAGTTGGTAAAGTATAGGAAGGAGCTAGTGAGGATCAGTCAAATGTAAAAGAACCCTGTTTAAATACAAAACATGAAGTCAAGCAACTGAATATTGACCAAATGTACAAGTGCTTATGTACAAATGCCAGAAGTCAAAATACAAAGATGAGTGAACTAGGTTGCCTGGCATTACATGTTGATATAATAGGCATCACAGAAACTTGGTGGAATGAGAATAATCAGTGGGACACGGTAATACAGGGTACAACATGTAGGTTGTGCGGGTGGGGGATAAGAGGTAACTGGCTAAAAGATGGGGGGAAAGGATAGGAATAAAGGGTCCATTTTCACAATAAAGAGAAGTAAATAGCGAGGTCCTCCAAGGATCTGTACTGGGACCTGTGCTGTTCAACATATTTGTGAATTATTAGGAAAAAAAGAGTAAACAGCGAGGTGTCATTTACCAGTGATACAAAATTACTCAGATAGTGAAGTCCAAAGCTGACTGCAAAGAGTTACAAAGGGATCTCACTAAGCTGGGTGACTGAGCAACAAAATGGCAGATGAAATTCAATGCTTATAAGTGTAAAAAAATGCCCATTGAAAAAATAATCACAACTATACATACAAAATTATAGGGTCTAAATTAGCTGTTACTCAAGAAGGAGCTCGGCATCATCATGGATAGTTCTCTGAAAACAGCTGATTAATGTGTAGCTGCAGTCAAAAACCAAAAAAGCCTAACACTTTTAGGAACCATTAGGAAAGGAATACATAAGACAAAAATATCATAATGCCACTATATAAATCCATGGTACGCCCACACCTTGAATACTGGGTGTAGTTCTGTTTGCCACATCTCAAAAAATCTATATTAGAATTGGAAAAGTTTCAGAGAATGGGAACAAAAATGATTAGGTGTATGGAACAGTTTCCATATGAGGAGAGACTAAAAAGACTGGGACTGTTCAGCTTAGAAAAGAGACAACTAAAGGGAGATATGATAGAGGGCCTATAAAATCTTGAATCATATGGAGAAAGTGAATAAGGAAGTGTTATTTATCCCTTCACATAACACAAGAAATAAAGGTCACCCGATTAAATTAATCAGCAGCAGGTTTAAAACAAACAAAAGGAAGTACTTCTTCAGACGACGTACGGTCAACCTGTGGAACTTGTTGTCATGGGATGTTGTGAAGGCCAAAAGTAGAACTGGATTCAAAAAAGAATTAGATTCATCCTCCATGAACTTATCTTTCAATGGCTATTAGCCAAGATGGTCAGCGAGTCAACCTCATGCTCCAGGTGTCCCTGAATCTCCAACTGCACTTGAAATTGCTCTGTTCTGTTCATTCCCCCTGGAGCACCTGGCACTGGCCACTGTAGGAAAACAGGATACTGGGCTAGATGGACCATTAGTCTGACCCAGTCTGGCTGTACTTATGTCTTATGTATCAATATTTACCAATAAAAATCTAATCCTTTCAAACCTGTATATAAGAACATAAGAACGTAAGAATGGCCATACTGGGTCAGACTAAGGTTTCTGTAGAATTATATCCAGTATGACTTGGATCTTTTTGCCCTCACCGCAGTCAGAGATGAGAGGCTCAGTCCAAAAGGTTTCAGTCTGGATCCAATGTTTTCCAAAGCTCTAAGGTGTTAAAAGGAAATTTACAGAAACTTTATTTTATGTGGTTTGGGAGGAGAATACCCCTTGATACAGCAGAGAGTGAATGAGTCCCAAAAGCCTTTGCCAGAGCCCTGATACAGAGGTAATTATGGAGCAAGATAATGATTTGACCATATCTTTAGAAACTGCAACTTCACCCCCTTTGTGTGGGTGTGGTGAGAAAAAATGTAAAGCCTATACCTCCATACCAGTCTCTGTTTTTGTTTCTTCGTTTGTTTGTTTTTTCAAAATCATGCTTCAGGCAAGGACTGTGTGTCCTAGAAAAATGGAGAAGAAATTTCTAAAATTCTTCATTTCTGCTTATTTGCTATCTATCTGTAACCTGCTACCCATCCCTGAGAGATTCAAAGCCCAGTGGCTTCTTAATGCAAATCAGTCGATTATGAGAGTTAAACCCAGCCAGCGAACAGAAGCAAATACCATCTGACCAATTATAATTAAATAGCACATGTAGGATTTTCAAAGTGCTCAGCATTGGCCTAAATCTATTCCCATTGTAGTCTATCATTGATCTCAGTGGGAGTACAATTAGACCAATGCTGAGTGCTTTTGAAAATCTCATCCTAACTTTCAAATTTTGAATCTCAAACAGCAAATACTCATAAATTATCCTGCTTGAGGACAATCCCTGGAGTAAAAAATGCTCTAAAATAGTCTAGATTAGTTAAGACTATTCAAAAGTTGAATAAATATGAGGAATTTACAATCTGCTTGTGAACATCACAAGAGCAGAAAAAGAGGCTAAATTGTCAAGTGAATTTATTTGGCATGAGTTATTTCCTCAGCTCTGTTTTTATTTGAGATTGTCTGTTTAACAAAGAACCAAGCAGAAAACTAAATAAAACCTCCAAACATTTAAAATAGCTTTAGTGTTTTACAAAAACTGTTTTTCAATTTAGACATGTCTTCATGTCCCAATAGATAAGACTTCCATTATGTCTAACTGCAGACCATCTAATTTGCTTATCTCTGGTATATCTCAGTTTATAAAGGGTCTTCTGAAGGTGCAGAGCTGTCACGCTCCTGTAGAACTACTGTGTGCCAACACACATCCTGTTAATTCACACCCTGTAACAATTCCATGTGTTCCAAAGACAACAGAAACAATTACTAGATGCTAAATATTGACCACACACCTTAGGAGGCAGGACTAAACTCCAAAAACGTAGGCATCTGCCAGTTGAGCTGAACAAAATTCATAGTTTTTAAGCACAGAAGAGACCCGTTATTAGCATCTAGCCTGATCTCCTGTATGACACAGGCCATTCACTCAGTAATTCTTCCATCAACTCCGATAAATTTTGGATGAACTAAAGCATATATTTTAGAAAGACTCCAGTCTTGATTTAAAGACTTTAAGTGATGGAGAATCTACCACATGCCTTATTACCATGAATTACTTTTACTGTTACACATTTGCACCATGGGTCTCTGGTGGATGGGAGTAGTAGAACCCTTTGTCTTTGCTGTGGGCAGCCAACAGAGGGCAAAATTACCCCATACAAAGCCATTACTGTACATTATAATAGCTGGACAAAATCTTAAATTTCAGCAACATTTTAGACAATTTTTTTGGCCCACATTTTCAATACCTACTGAAGAGGGGCAAACAGTAAAAAATAGCTTGGAAATTTGGTCTTGTTTTTCAACCAGCTCTGATTACAGTACACGAGGGAGCGAGAAGAAGGAATCTTGAGGCACACGTACAAGCCAGCGTCCTAGTGCATTGTGCGTTGTCATAGCAGCGTTGTGTTTATTTCCTATTTGGTGTTACTTTAAACAAACCCTTATTCTGACAGCATATATGTGACATCAGCTTTGTTGTCATGGAAAAGATGATGATGCTTCTCAAAAAGTCAGTACCAATTAGAGCTGGTCAAAGAACACAAAATGTTTTTCACAAAAAAATATTGTAATTATTTTCAAACCCTCCTCCCCACCCCCCCAATAAGCACTGGAAACTTCCTAATAACTATGTGTGGAATCCCAGCAACACTGAAGTCAATGGCAAACCTCCTATTAATTTCAGTGGGACCAGGTTTTCCCCCTATATCTTACAAACTCGGAGAAACTAACTGAATTTCAACTTTTTTTACCCAAATAAAGTTTGCGCATTTTACATTGCAACTAGGCCCTGCTTCATAGACCGTTCTATTCGTTTTTATTCTGTAAACAGAGTGTCACAAAAACTCTTCAGCTGTCAATAAAGAGGAAGTATCTAAAATGAATAAGTTACACAAAATGAGATATATAGTCACCATGGATTATTTTTCTTGACAAAATTTCCCTTTGCTGTGTTTGGTTCTAAGAGAACATATTGAGTGAGAAATAAAATGAAGCCAGTTTGGCTGGTTTTATATTGGCAGGAGTTAAATATTGTAGATGAGAAGCATGCTTGTTTGGGCCAGGAACCTGGTGCTGCATAGAACTGTCCAACAATATTAATTGAAGTCCATTGTTCTTGGCATATAGCTGCACAATCTTGACTTTCAAGACACCTTTTTCATCCTGTGGTAATTTAACATGCTTGCCTGATTCTAACCATTTAATACTAATAGACCATAAACTGAAGCTCAATGAAGCTCAGACTGAGGTAAAGTTTATATTTAGCCTTGAGGCTGCCAAAATTGGGACATTGTATTCAATAGTAAATTATGAGTTAAATGAAGAAACCTATAGCTCTACTTGTCAGGTTAAATGTCTTTGTTCAAATCTGTCACTAAGCGGTTGAAGTTAACCGATATAAAATGACAAACCTGCGAGACCAATAAAAGCGCAGGTATGCATCCAACTGAAAATCCTTAATGATGTTCTATTTTAAGAGCACCACAGCTTCCTTCTTTCCACTCCAGTACAAATAATAGTTAAAATTTCAAAAGTGCTTAAATCCCATTTTCAAAAATGACTCTAGGCTCCTAGAGCCTAAGCCCCCTTGACTTGCAGTGAGATTTAGGATTTTAGGTACCTCAGTCACTTTTGAAAATGAGACTTAGGTTCCTAAGTCATTTAGTCAATTTTGGAAATTTTGCCCAGTCTCTCCAACCAGAAATCCTATTATCTAAGTAATAATGATCCCTGGCTCTTACCTAGCGCTTTTCATCCGGATCTCAAAGTGCTTCACAAAGGAAGTCAGTATCCTTATCCCCATTTTACAGATGAGGAAACTGAATAATGGGGGAGGTGAAGTAACTTACCTAAGACCACCCAGCAGGCCAGTGGCAAAATTGGGACAGGTCCCTGAGTCCAAGTCCAATGCTCTACCTAGTAGACAGCACTGCTCTAGGGAGAGAGTTTAAAGAAAAATCAATTAGCACTCGATATTCTACTACAATTTCTCTGCTGCCTGATTTTTTTTGTTATAGCACTGAGAGGACTCAAATGAGAATTGACCTCCCATTGGGATAGGTGCAATAGGCAGATATAAGAGGCATTCCCTGCCCAGAAGAGTGTACGGTATAAATGGAGAGGACAGGCAAAGGATAGGAGTAATGAAGTATTATTGTTCCCATTTTACAGAGGGGAACAGAGGCACAGACAGACGGAGATGTGCCCAGTGTCACCCAGGGAGTCTGTGGCAAAGCTGGGAATTTAAGCTACATCTCCTGAGTCTCAGTTTGGTGCGTTATCCACAGGACCATTCTTCCTCTCTCAACTAGATTTCCAATCCCCTTCTCATCATCAGCCCACATGATCAAAAATTTAACACCCAGGTACATTGATCCCTTCTGCTACCAAATATATTTTCCAAGGGGCCTAGGTTTAGGGTGAAATTCACTCCACATGGTATTTGGATTCTGTAGGGGAGGAGTGAAGGGAGGTGAAATCCATCAGCCTGCACGGTTGCTCTGCCAGCCTGTGTGTTGGTATTGTGGCCACATCTCCTCTGCACTGGAAGTGCAATGTGTTGGCGGGGACTGTGTCTGTGTAAACAAAGGTCTGCATCTCCTCCTCTGGCTTGCGCCCAGACTGGGCCATTATCACCCTTGTCCCATCGCCACTGGGATCAGGGACCCCAGCATACAGGGCCAGCCTTAGGGGTCAGGCTGCCATGGTGGTCCCTGTGAGTGCCATCTTTCAGGAGGAACCAAATCAAGGGTGGAGGTGGTTTACATTAAATCATGCTTTTCACTGAGGATGGTATTTGTGATGCCTATGACGTTACGTCCAGGGTACCCAGGTAGCAAAAATAGTAGGAGCTCTATTTTCAGCATGTATACAAGTCTAAATAAATAACCCATGTCTGCATTCACTCTGGGCCCAGTTCTGCCCACAGATACATGGATAGGGCTCACCTTGATCTCACCAGCCCTGTTTTAATATAGATGCGGTTCCTTTTCTAGTATATGTAGTTATATGTGAGCAGATTCTGCTTCCGATTGCAGTGCTGCTTCCCAGGGGAGCAGCTACATCATTCAATTAGTTGGAAACAGATTTTTTTTATCTAAATGGCAGGAGGTACCACTGCTGATATTGACCCCGTCTCCTTTCCCCCTCTGTATGTCTCACTACGATAGCTGCATTTCCTACAGTTCCTAGCTGCTGCCGCAGGGATTTTATGAGAGTGCACTAAAGAATTTATAGTTATTTTTAATGACCTTTCACTGATCATTTATGATTCATTTTAACGGCGACAGACTTGAAAGACATGAGAAGGCAGTGCCATTTTCCATCTTGCTGGTAGTCCAGGCCAGTCATTGCTTATAACAGTAGCTTAGGTGTATACTACAGAAAGTCTGTTATTTTATTATTTGTTTCTGTGCTTCAACCCTCTCTTTGGTATTTTTATTTCAAAGAGTACATGTTGTTTTCACTAATGTCTTTACATCTACAAATGGAGCCATTTTAGTGTAAAGCCTAAGAGAATGGCAGAGTGCTAATTATCCTTGTGTACAAATGCATCTTTAACCTTCACCCCTCAACATTTTGTGCCTTGGTTCTCAAATTGTGGTATGTGGGGCACAATCAGGTCTGAGGATTGTATTTGGAAAGTTAACATCTGAAAGATATCGCCAAAAGCAACAANTGTGGGAGTTTTTGTTCATTCTCTGTGATTAGAAAAGGCAGAAATTTTTTCTATGTATTTTATAGGCCAATACAAATAGCAGTCCTGCCAAAATAATCTGGCTAGCCATCCAGAGGCAAGGGCAGCAGCATGTCTGAAAACAAGGAGCTAGAAATCAGGATGATGAATATGTGATTGCAAGTGTTGTGAATGATTTAGAGTTCCTAAGTTGTCTGTGGTTTTATTTGTTGCTGTTATGCTGGTTTTCTTCTACATTAATGCCTGAGTGGCATTTGAAGCTGAGACAGGTGGAATATGGCTGGTGTAATTAAAAGTCTCTCTCCCCAAGATCAGAGGGCTAGGACTTTGAAGAACACCAGGCCAAAAACGAAAACACTGATAATTCTTGGAGAATGAGAATGGCTGGAAAAGTTCTGTTCAAGTTTAAGCCTGTTGAGTTCCCCTTGAAGAAATATCTAGCGTGACTCTGTATCTTTAGAACATCTTCAGCCTGTTTCCCAGGCAAGGCCTTTCACACAACCTGTGCTCCGTCACAGAGCTAAGTGGGGCACACAAGTAGTTCCTATGCTGGTCAGATGTCATGAATAGGGCCCTACCAAATTCACGGCTGTGAAAAACGCGTCACGGACCATGAAATCTGGTCTTTTGTGTACTTTTACCCTCTACTATACAGATTTCACAGGGGAGACCAGCATTTCTCAAACTGGGGGTCCCGACACAAAAAGGGCTGGGGATGGGGTTGTAAGGTTATTGTAGGGGTGGGCGTGGTATTGGCACCCTTACTTCTGCGCTGCCTTTAGAGCTGGGAAAGCAGCGGCTGCTGGCCAGGCGCCCAGCTCTGAAGGCAGAAAATGTCAGCAGCAGCGCAGAAGTAAGGATGGCAACGGGCGGCCGGAGAGCGGCGGCTCCTGGCCGAGGGCCCAGTTCTGCAGGCAGCAGCGCAGAAGTAAAGGCAGCAATGCCATACCAGGCCATCCTTACTTCCGCCCTGCTGCT
The DNA here is from genome assembly GCA_003942145.1 of Platysternon megacephalum. Lineage (NCBI taxonomy): Eukaryota > Metazoa > Chordata > Testudines > Platysternidae > Platysternon > Platysternon megacephalum. Next base: position 15,092,644 of record QXTE01000015.1, on the reverse strand, counting down.
GGCGGTGGTGCAGCCTTCAGAGCTGGGCTCCTGGCCAGCAGCTGCCAGTCTCTGGCTGCCCAGCTCTGAGGGCAGCGCTGCCGCCAGCAGCAATGCAGAAGTAAGGGTGGCAATACCACAACCCTCTACAACAACCTTGCAGTGTCCCCCACTATGCCCTTTTGGGTCAGGACCACTACAGTTACAACACCATGAAATTTCAGATTTAAATATCTGAAATCATGACATTTATGATTGTTAAAATCCTATGACCATGAAATTAACCAAAATGGACCGTGAATTTGGTAGGGCCCTAGTCATGAAGGAGATCTGCATGTCAGCTCCGAGGTCTGCCTGGAGGCGAATCATTAATGACAGTCTATTAAATCCACTAGCCAACTCTCCCATACAAGGGGAATGAAGGGATAATGGCTGCTATTGAAAAAATTATCATTGAAAAAATTATCATAATTGGGGTATATTCAAAAAGAGTTATGGGGCCAGGTCTCTTATCATTTAGATTGCATCATGGTGCACTAAATGTCTGGCATTCCACCTACCGTGGTAGCTTAAGAACTGTGCCCCATACTGGGTTGGGTTTCCCAGCAGCTATCAATAGGGACAGGGTAGTTAAGATCTGGACATTACCCCGATGTTCTTGGTCAGACTACAGTCATGAGGTGTGACTGAAATCCTAATGGCATTGCAATAACACCTCTCTGGTCTTCTTTGCCATTTGCCAGCCTCAATCCAGATACAGCTTCCCATAGACCCATCAAATGAACAGAGACTTAATTACAAATGAAAGGAAAGGAAAAATGAGCAAAGAAATACTATGCCATTTGCCATTCCAGTAAAAGCGATAGCGTTGACACAAAAGCAATGAAAAGGCAGGACATTTGGAATTTAGTTTGCCATGGCGTGTTTGACTGTTCAGTACTGCACACGAGTACAGTATTTGCAGAACATAAGATAGTCATTGTTACCAACAATTAATATACAAGTGGTATCTGAGGCATTGCATTAATTTCCTGTTCTGTTAATAGAGGAAACTCTGCACTTCAGGAAAACAGTGTGTTAACAGTAGGTAAATGTTGCCTCATTCCATGGAAACCACTGTACAATAAATTTTGTAGTGTGATTCATTGTTCCTGGATCAGAGTACTGTTAGCAGACCTTGCTGTATATGCTACATTACTGGAATGCAATAGGTAAATTAAAGCAGTCTTAACTTGTGTCTCTTTCTTTTATTATTTGTGTCATAATCTTAAGGTTATTTTTTTATGGTTTTTATATTTTTGCCTCCTTGGGGGTTTTAACAGCACTGTATAGGTATGCTTCTGTCACAAAAGCCAATTAAAATGAACATTGCTACCTTCCAATTCATTTTAATGGCAGATACCGTCAACAAACTCCCATTAAAGTGAAAAGTGGTACGTTCCCATTCACCTGAATTAGTTAAAATGTGGGAGTTAGCATCATAACTAAATTTGTTATGGTCAATTTATCTTATCTCAAAACAAGGTTTGCAATTCTGTTATTGCTTTGTAACAAAAACGCCATGAAAATTCACTGCTGTGTGTGCTCTGCAGCTAATTTTCAAACTTAAACATCTTGATAACATTCCCCCCCCCCCCCCCCCCCCCCCCNAACAAGGATTTCCCACCAGGTAGCTGCCTTAGCCAGCATCTGTTCACGTAGGTGACATTGATTTAAAAACACAAAGCAAAACAAAAAAAAAAGCAACAGAGAGTCCTGTGACACCTTTAAGACTAACAGATGTATTGGAGCATAAGCTTTCGTGGGTGAATACCCACTTCGTCAGACGCAGTGGGTATTCACCCACGAAAGCTTATGCTCCAATACAT
>QXTE01000015.1:14904292-15088454 GCA_003942145.1 Platysternon megacephalum | reverse complement strand
CCCCCCCCCCCCCCCCAAACACCTGAAGGCTGTATGAAAGTAGCAGCCTATGAATTTTGTTTTAAATGAAACCTGTTTTGTTTCAGGGCTTAGCAAATGAAAGAAAAATATCATGCCAAATAGGGTCCAAATGACTCCCCCCCCCCCCTTTTGAAGCTCTATAATTTAAAATGACTTAAATTGTCTCAACCACCTTTAATTTAAATAAATTGCATTGGGGCTGAGAAACTTGTAGCAGAAACCAAAGCTTGTCCTCATGGTAATTGAAATGTTCAGCGAATAGGCATTTTAAATCATGGATTGGAATCAAAATTCTAGCACAACTTTGGAACAATAAACAATCAACCTCCAATGTCTCCTAAAGATATTCTAATATCAGACTCAGAGAGGATTTCATGTACTGCAAAGGGGAAAACATCACACTCCATTGATTTTTATGTATTTTAAGGTAATTTGACATAGTGGGAGCTGCATGTTGATTAGCTGATAATAAAGAGGGAAATCAATCAACAGACATTAGGTAATTAAACATTATGACAAGTGAAGAGAGAGGAGAACTTAAGGAGGAAAATCTAGCATCCTTTTTTCCTTTGTTCCATCTTCCAATAATTGAAATCTGAGTATAATCTGCATGTAGTAGTTGAAACTAGACAAGTTTGCTCATACATATACCTCTGTGTGTGTGTGTGTGTAATAAACCTTAATAATTAATATTTTGGAATCTTTAAGCATCTGACCATCTTGGCAAATCCTGTAATTTCAGATTAATATAGTCACTCAAACACTGAGTAAGTCTGTTAAGGAACTCTGCGTTTTCAAACATGGATTAATTTAACTAAAGAATCAGGTTTCCCAACTAACCACCTAGGTTTTATTTATTACCTTATTTGTATTAACTCTAGAGCTTTGATTTTGTGCAAGGAATCATTTAAACTGAGTGCCAGATACTGCTGCCATCTTCTCTCCTAACTTCCTGGAAAGTCAGCGAAGAAATATTTTTTGCTGAAGTTCATAATAAAAGGACAAGACACCAACGAAATGTAGTGGGCTTAAATGAAGGAGAGGTTTATACAAAGCACCCGATTCTGTCCTCACATACATAGGCAAAACTTCCATAGTAGAGGATGCATGGTCTTGTTATTTAGAACTCAGGACTGGGAGTCAGGAGTAGAGCTGGTTGGGAATTTTTTGGTGGAAATTTTGTTGGAGAGGTTTCTCAGGTCCAGGATGGAATCTCTCTCTCTCCCATTTTGACAAGAGAGAGGTGCCAGAATAGCCCAGCCATGGTTAGGTCACTCATCTAGGAGTTGTGTGACCTAATCACCTGGCTATTGGCTATTCTGGGGTGACTCTCTCAAACTCTTGAAATTTTTTGCAAACATTTCCAAAAGGTCTCAGATTTGTCCTGATGAAGAATAAAACTTTGAAATTTAATTTAATTTTTAATTTAATTTAATTTAATTTTTTGCAAAATGGAATTCATGTTTGCTGGCCAGTGTTCGTCAGGAGGCCTAAGGATCTATTTCCATTTCTGCCATTGACCGTAGCCACGTCACTTAACCTTACATGGGCCTAAATTTCTCAGTTTGGTAAAATGGGGATAATATTTCCCAACCACACAGCAGAGTTGTGAGGTTTAACTCATATTTACAAAGCACTTTGAAAATATATATGATACGGTTGAGTGTGTGTATACAATGTGTTTTATGAGTCTCTGTCTCAGTTGCCATTGACCCAGTCTAGACGCAAAGTACCATATTTTTGGATCCATTTTACTACTTTGAGGCTTGATGCTGCTCCCATTGAAGTCAATGGCAAACCTCGTATTGATTTCATAGGGAGAAACATGGGGTCAACTGAGTTTTTGTAAAGAAAAAAGTGCTGTGAGCAGTTTTACATGGCGTATTATCACAGAATAAAATTGCATCAAATGGCCTTTCTTCAGCTTGATGATGTTGGTTTTGATTGAGTTCTCTGGCTGTTCAGTTCTATGAAGACGTTGAATTAAGAACCATAGAGGGAATCTGACTGATGCATCCTTTCTGTGGTAGCAGGGAGGAATAGAAATTTTCAAATGTTCAACTTTCGCCGTAGCTCAGTCGAGGAATTTGCACCCGTGTCGGGGACTCACCCAAAGCCCATTGAAGTCACTTAAAAAACTCCCATTGAGTTCAGTGCGTCTTTGAGTCTTGACACAAAATATAAAATATGCACAGACCCAGAGCAAATAAATTGTACTTCTCATTATTTCCCGACCCATTTCCTACCTCTTCAAGCCTTTGAAATGCCGTAAGGGAAAGCAAAGGTTAGTGTCATGAAAAATGTCAAAGTCTTACATTTGTGGTGCTCTGTTATTCTAGCTTTCTAGACAATAACAAAGGCTCCTTAGTAGCCACAAAGCCGTGTAGGTCATTGTTGAGAAATAACTTGAGATACTCTGGACTTGTGATTTAAAGGACCTCCTGTTTCATTCCCTCACCTTCCCACAAGGCTAGAGGCTAGCCAGAAGGAAAAAATTGAGTTTCACAGACATGTACCCAAGTCTTTCATCAGCATTGCTTGTGTTAGATTTCCTTGACATTAACTTGTCTCAAAACAAGTTTTTTTGTTGTTTTTTTTAAAGAGGGAGCCAACAGCTCTGGGCATCCATGCTTGGCTGAGTCACAATAACACTACACTCCTCCCCCTCCCTTCAGTAGGAGAGAAAAGGTGACGGAAGGACCACTGTGGAATAGGGGAGTCGTGACCATATGAGCATTTATTCCTTCTGTTTCAGTTGGGTTAGCGTTTCCCTGGCAACGTACAGTGTGTGGCTCAGGATACTTGTTGAAATAACACCTGTTGTGTCTGTGTGGGGCTTGAAAAGAAATATATGTTTTATAAAGCTCATAGAAAATCAGCTTTGGGCAAAGTTGTTTTTAAAGCTAAATTTACATGATGTGCATGTGCCTTATGTGGAGGCGAATATTCATGTGGTAACTGAAGCATGCTGCTGTCTAGCTATCCATCTAAGTGATGCCACAAGAAAAATATTAAAAGAAGATCATTTTAGGTAATTTGGGTAGAATATTATTTTTAAAAAAGCTATTCTCAGTGCCTTTTTTGAAAGGTACATTTACTTTCTTAGAAGCCATTTGATGTTGAAATGCTTACCACCCACAGCTGGAGGCCCAAATTTTAACAGTGTTCAGCACCCAGCAACTCCTGTTCTGACAGATTTTGAGAGAGCCCCGCTAATAAGCACTTTCGAAAATCTGTCCCCTCGGTTTGGTGCCTACGTGGGAGCTGAGCTCTTCTGAACAGCTGGCCTGAGAAGTTTTTCAACAAAAGAATGTTGGGGGAAATAAAAATGTTTCCTTTCAGTAAAGCGGAATAAAGAATGATGATGAGCTAACACACCACTATGGCTAAAAGGTTGGGACCTGATCTCTAGCTGGTGTAAATCAGCCGAGTTCCATTGCAGTCAATGGAAGTGTGCTGCTCTACACCAGCTGAAGGTCTGGCCCTTGGTCTAATGAGCTGATAGGACAGCAAGCTTACCAAGCTTAATGTTAGCAAAGTTGCTTTGCTATGAAAAGGAAAGCCTTTTATCAGGGTTAAAACATGTTAATGCATCATTGCCTCCAGCGACTGAGATTATCTGTTCTGGAAAAGAATCCGATGAACTTTATCCATCTTTACCATTGGTTTCTTCAAGACACTTATCATCATGGCTGCACCTGCAAAACATGAGTGTGAGATTTTCTCAGTGTCCAAAACATCTTTCCTGGTTTCGTACATTTCACATTTTTAATGGCATGTAGTATTTTGCAAGCTAATTTAGGGCCTGATTCTGCAAGAAGAGAACTTCCCACAAGGTGCTGGGTGCTCTCAGCTCCCGCTGACGTCCATTGCGGGTGGGTGGGTAAGGACATAAAGGAGCTTTCAAGGTCAAACATGCCTGGTGATGGGAATGGTTTGATTGCTTTCCTTTCATCCTCTATCTACGCACCATTCCTAGATAGTGTGCTCAGACACCAATAACTTCCTTACAAACCTGAGCCATTAATCCTTAAATCCTTCCTATATAAGTATGACTGAGACAATTAAATCTTTTTTCCTCTCCAATAATTAAATTCATTTGGAAACAGACCTAACTGTCTCAAAGGACTATCCTTTTAATTTCCCTTCTACATGTAGCAATTAAATCGATGTTGTTCTAGCTGGAACAATGAGGATGCTGAATAGGTTAGTGTACTAAGTAACAGCAAGCAAGTTGTATGATCCTAATGAACAAACATGGTTGCATTGCTGGCAAGGATTTGACATGACTGGCTTATTGTCAGGTAAACAATATATGTTTAACCGTGTTGACCCTGGAGCAGAACCTGCTGGGATAATGCTTCAGTCATCATTTAAGGGAATAATAAACATTTTTTTCTGCCTTTGCTATGTACCAAACATTAATTCTGGGTTGCCTTGGGGGACAAGTATGTAGTTTGGGGTGGAAGGGAGACCACCAAGAAAAAATCTTCATGATGCAAGTATTTTTTTTCATTGCCTCTCAAGTACCTTTGTTTGTCATGTTAAAGCTTACATCTATAGCCCTTTTAACTTTTTTATCTTTATCACTTGGTATGGATATAAAAAGTTAATAACAGATTTATAATTTTATTAGCATTTATGCTGCAAATGCAAGAGACATCCCCAACCCCAATTTAATGCACTCTTAAAGTCCTTTTTATTAGCCTGTTAATTCCCAGCAGCACTATTTTTATTGAAATGTGTATTACATTTTCTCTCTAGGGGAAATAGAGGTTTAGATCCAGAATATGAAAACCTGAAAGAAAATTGGGCCTGATTCCCCATTGTTTGGCACTTGTGCAAAATGAGTGTTATACACCCACCTTGCACTTATTTTTCACAGGCATGAATGACTACACAAGGTAGCAAACAATGGAGAATCAGGGCCAATGTTTCCAGCAGATAGCAGAACTGAACACTCAGCAGGTTTGAAAGACTACCTTGAACGGAATGGATTATTCAAAAGTCCCAAGGCACATAAGATCCATTGCTTGCGGTAGAACGTAGGTTTTCGAAGGCCTTTTCTCCACATTATTACTATTGTTATTTATTTGTGTTATCGTACAGCCTAGGAGCCCACGTCACAGAGTGGGGCCCCACTGTGCTAAGGGCTGCAGAAACACAGAGCAGAAAGCAGCCCCTGCCCCAAAGAATTTACAGTCCAAGTAAACACTATTTATGTACTAGTGTAATTATGCCAGTTAGAGGTATGACTTTTTTTATTGCTATAGCTAGAGTGGTAGAACTTCTTTTGTGGATGCTCCTGTATAAAGATGCATAGTTTATTCTTGTGTGGTTTAACTGAGTCTATTTATTGTGTTACAATGGTATAGCTCTAACTAGTGGTAAAAAGTATCAGAGGGGTAGCCGTGTTAGTCTGGATCTGTAAAAAGTGACAAAGAGTGCCTGTGGCACCTTATAGACTAACAGACGTATTGGAGCATAAGCTTTCGTGGGTGAATACCCACTTCGTCAGACGCACATGCATCTGTTAGTCTATAAGGTGCCATAGGACTCTTTGTCTCTAGTGGTAAAAAAAAAAAATCACAACCCTAACTGCCATATTTAAGCCTTGTCTGCAGTTTTTGTTCCAGTTTGTCTCTTGGGTGCTATTGAAAATCCTACCCACATAGTCCAATGTAGAGGTAATGGTGTGTTTTCCCAATGTATGTAGAGAGTCTTAAATATGCCTACCCATAGGCACATATATACAGCTGTTATTCTCAGTAGGGATTCTGTCAAAAGTAGCTAGTAAATAAAAGTGTAATGTATCTTACCTTTAGATTTCTGAAATTCTCATTTTAAGATTTGAAGCTGATCACAGAAATATCAGTTGTCTGATATAAACTAGACAAGTAGTCTGGTTTTCTGATCCTTTCCATTTAGAATGAAAAGTATTCAAGACATCAAGCAAAGGTTCTAAGAATAATGTTGATACCATTTTAACCAGAGTGCTGAACTGCCTGATTTGTTTCAGAAAATATGAATGGGTACCAGTCTCCATTAGTGGCCAACTGAATGTTTTAGGACCAGTAACAGACTAATAGTTATCCTTCCATCAGCCTGTCGTGGAATTTCCTCATCTCTGTGTACTCTAGTGTGTCTAGCCCAGCAGCTTTCAGTGCTAAAGAAACACATAGATTGATTCCAGTGAAATACTCATGATGGTTCCTCTCACATTTTGAGGATTATTTTTAAAATAGGAAATCCACAAATAGAGATGCATACGGGATAGGATGAATGTATCTAAGGCAACTTCCACTGTTTTTTTCCCACCAAACTGGAAATGTTGCGGCTATGCTGATGTAGTCTTTATAGCTCATTCACACAATGGGCAAGACGATTCAGTAAATGAGATGTGTGGAGGATTCAGCACCCTGGAGACACAAATATAAGCCTTCTTCATTGCTGCTATATTAGTCTGTCCTACTTCCACACAGGAGGGATAGAATGTGTGTATATTGCTTTATTTTGCACATAGCAGGAGCTGGCAGTCGACTTATGCAATAAAATAGTTTTCAAACGTTTTCTGTACCACTAATTGTAATTTTCCAAGGCTTCCTCTGTGACAGTGTGTACAAAAGGGAGCTTTAATAAAAACTGTCATTAGCCTGGCGGATCAATATGGTTTAGGAAACACAAAACAACTTCAGTTGTTTAAGAATAGGAAGTACCAGAGGGTGTCCCCTCCTTCCCACTGATAGCAAATCACAGTATTGATCTGTCTGCAGTGCAACTGTACAAAATTTGCAGAAAGCAGGTGGACTAGCTGGGAATATAAATAGAGCCACTCTAGCAGCTGGGAGTGTGTATGTGAGCCCTCTTGGGCAACCCTGTATGAATCCTCCCCTAAATGAATCAGTCACCTTCAGTTGGAAGAATATGAAGGAATTAACGCAAACCACAGAAATCTCTCCCAAGTCACCTTTGTTCCATAAATATCTTCTTTTCATCTCTCTCTCCTACCCTCAGTTCGCAAAAATCTCTGAAGTAAGTCAGAAACCAATTAAAAGAAATCCATGTATGACAACAATATAATTCTCATAAAGAGAGGTCAAGACTGAAATCCCGCTACATACTAGATCCACTAAAATAGGAGGAAGTAAGAAATCTGGCCTCTCTCATATTTAAAAGGTATGGACTAGTTGTTTCAGACACAGATTATTCCTAAATAACTTGTTACTGAGAAGTTGTCCATTGTTTTCCCTTTATTGTCCTCATTTTGCAGTATCGAAGGAAGCTCTGTACTCTGTACATTATGGATACAGACCCAAACCAAATCCCCAGTTCCAAACACCTACCAAGCTTTAACATGGGAAGAATTTGGAAATCTGCCCTGGCTATAGGTGTGAATTTTGCAGTTTGCCTATAACAAGACAAAACAAAGCCTCACATCTGCCCACCCCTGAACTTGGCTATTTGGTATCCAGATCCGAGTGCTGCATTTTAGGCCCATATCTCGGGCAGTAGCAAAGTTAACTATATCTTAGGAAAAAAATGTTTCATATAGTAATGGAGTCGTTCTAGGAGATCTCATCCCTGCCAAGTGCTGTTCTCTTGATTTTCAAGATCTGCAGACTTCCTTTCTGGTTATTCTTCTTGCCAAATGAGTAATTTACAATGGTTGATATATAAACTACAGTTTGTCAATCTGACCATGTAGTGATGTGAACATAATTCCTTACCGTTTGCTTCAGATCATATTATGCTCCTTCATGAAGCTGGAAACACTACAAAGGAATAGTTTTCAGGAAAAACGTACCAGGAGGAATATGCATAGTGACAGTGGTCAACTGCCTCCATGAGTTCTAAATGCACTTTATGGTAATCTACGTTAAATGATAACACGCATGATCTCTGTTGCATTCTTACTTACGATTCAGATGGGCCATTTGCTTTTCATGACTGCTGCTTCAAATACTGCCAGCTGTCTTGGACCAACCACTTGTATGCTAGTAGTGTTTCCTCGGTCTGTGGATGATCACTTATTGTGATGGTAACTGAAGAAAGTATGAATCTGTAGAATTCATTTCTTACTCCCAGTCATTTAGGGTCATTGGGGGGGGGAATAGCTCAGTGGTTTGAGCATTGGCCTGCTAAACCCAGGGTTGTGAGTTCAATCCTTGAGGGGGCCACTTAGGGATCTGGGGCAAAATTGGTCCTGCTAGTGAAGGCAGGTGGCTGGACCCGATGACCCTTCAGGGTCCCTTCTAGCTCTATGAGATAGGTATATCTCCATATATTATAATTATTATTACTTGGCTCTTTGGTTCTAACAGAAGAAAGTTAAGAAAACAATGTTTTCCTCGTAAATGGCATATCGTTGCTGGATTTTCTGGGCATCTGAGAGCTTAGTCCTTCACCATTCATGTCAATGAGAGTTTTGCTGTTGACTTCAATGGGACCAGTATCCAGGTACAACTCAACTCTCCCTTTTTCCATCTCAGCTTTAAGATGCTGCAATGTTTTTCATCTTTTCCCATAAGTAGCTGGGAGACTTATTTTAATTAGTATTTTTGCCTGAAAACAGGAATTGAACTTGGATGTCACCATAACAATTGCCATCTTGGTCTTGACTGGAGATTGAAGCAGAGACTTCCAGAGCTAAAAGTATAAGTCTCTATAGCTTGAGCTAAATTTCTAACACAACTAGCTATGAACTGTAGCAGAATCTCATACTCCATGGATCAGGCATAGAGGGGGACATGTAACACACACTGACTAGTGGATTACTCCATAAGAATGGCCATACTGTGTCAGACCAATGGTCCATCTGGCCCAGTATCCTCTCTTCTGACAGTGGCCAATGCCAGATGCTTGGAATAAAATGAACAGGGCAGTTATCAAGTGATCCATCCCCATCATCCAGTCCCAGCTTCTGGCAGTCATAGGTTTAGGGACATTCAGAACATGGGGTTGTGTCCCTGACCATCTTGGGTAATAGCCATTGATGGATCTATCCTCCATGAATTTATCTAATTCTTTTTTGACCACCCATTATAATTTTGGTCTTCACAACATCTTGAAGCAATGAGTTCCAGAGGTTGGCTGTGTGTTGTTTGTTTTAAACCTGCTTCCTACTAATTTCATTGGGTGACCCCTAGTTCTTGAATTATGTGAGGGGTAAATAACACTTCCCTATTCACTTTCTCCATACCATTCATTAATTTTATAAACCTTTATCATATCTCCCCTTAGTTATCTCTCTTCTAAGCTGAGCAGTCCCATTCTTTTAAGTCTCACCTCAGATGGAAGCTGTTCCATTCCCCTAATTATTTTTGTTGCCCTACTCTGTACTTTTACCAATTCTAATATATCCTTTTTGAGGTGGGGCAACCATAACTGCATGCAGTATTCCAGGTGAGGGTGTTCCATGGATTTATATAGTGGCATTATATTTTCTGTCTTACTATCTATCCTTTTCCTAATGGTTCCTAACATTCTGTTAGCTTTTTTGACTGCCACTGCACATTGAGCAGATGTTTTCCAAGAACTATTCACAATGACTCCATGGTCTTTCTTGAGTGATAACAGCTAATTTAGATCCCATCATTTTGTATGTTTAGTTGGGATTATGTTTTTCAAGGTGCATTTCTTTGCGGTTATCAACATTGAATTTTATCTGTCATTTCCCCTCCCCCCAATCACCTAGTTATGGGAGATCCCTTTGTAACTTTTAGTTAAATCCAAAGCTGACTGCAATCTTGAGAAATTTTGTATCATCAGCAAACTTTGCCACCGCACTGTTTATCCCGTTTTCCAGATCACCATGCTACATTAGGGTAGTGTCAGGTTATTACTCTACTGGAGCTCGGCACTGTGAAAGTTCTGTTGTAAAGATACTAATGAATGGTTTGCAGCGAGTGTGAAATGAATTACAAAAGACTTTAAAACCATGACAGGTTCATTAAAACAACCTAACTTACACAGTTCCCATTCCACAGCACAGATTACTTCTGGTATGATGTATTTTAAAATAAAGTGTGAGATTGACCCATAGGCTCACTCTTTGTTGGCATGTTAACAGGCAGGGAAAACCTACATTAGAATTGAGTTTCGAACTTAAACTATGACCTTACTTACATTAGCTAAAACTGCAGGACAGATTGAGGTAATACTCTTAGGCTTTGGGGAAATGAGGAGTTTGCATCTTTCTTTGCTCCCTGAGGGGCTGATTCATGCCCTAGGGTTAAATATCTCCCTCAAGAGTAGAGTCTTGCTATTCTGTGTACACAGTTTGCAAAGTGAAGGGAGCTGAGAGAAATAAAACTGACTAGGATGCGTGAACATACTATGACATTTCTCCCCAATTGCCATCATAGTTCTTACGCCCTTTGAAAAGCTGAAGCATGAGTAAGCCTATACGCAGAACTAGAATGCTACAAATACTCCAGAAAAACATGCTGGCTTGAGTTCAAATGAAACTGGAATGGGAATTTGCTTATGTTCGATAGTCACGTGAATTGCGTTTTCCTTTTTAAAATTAACTTCTTGAGCCCTTTGCCACCAAAGTAACACTGAACAATGCATGTGCTTTTCTTTTGGAGCAAGACTTTCATGGAATATTAGCTGCATAAGAGAAAGAGAGTAATACTTAAAATAGGAATGTGGTGCACAGGCATTTATATAGAAACATTATTATGGCACAATCACGAAGAGTTTATTGTTGCTTTTTAAGACTGAATCCTATAGAGAGTCCTAGCCTAACACGACCACTTAAATTATAATTAACTTCTTTATTGAAAATTGTATATAAAGTTCAACAGCCTTCCTGGAGTGTGGGTTACAGAAAGTATGGTGATATATTATGGACCTTCCAGGGCTTCTCAAGGCTTGCCTAAATATTTTGTGGCAAATCTGCCCTCATTAACACTATTCACTTCAATGGAGTTTCACAATTACAACTGAAGGTCTTAAATTGTCATCCTGTTGCACTGACTGGAAGCTCTGAGGTTCAGATCTAAAATGAAGCAGTTATATTTTATTTGCTTTTTTATTTTTATTTCCATAGTTTCCTTTGATTCTTATAAAATAGGCCCAACCCAAGCTCTGGGTGCATTTCCAAATATTGCGGAACATTAATTCTAGACTAAAATCCAAATAATGATGAGTCTCTGAATCCTGCACAGATTCTCAGCCCTTCTTAGTAATTTACCTCTTCCACCTCTCCCCCTAGGGAAAATCCGGGGCCAGATCGGCCTTGTAATGTGAACTTAAGTTTAGCAGATTTCAGTTCTTGCCAACCAATGCAGGGAGTAGGTAACGTAGTTGAGCACCCCTCACTGAAATTGCCTGGCTCCAGCTCATTCACGATTAAACCAGAGAGCTGTGAACTGAAGGGCTTTGGTTCAGCCCTAGGATGGGGACGCTACCAGTCGAGCTTTGTCATCATAAATAAATAAAGTGTGTGTGTGGAATTCATAACCATTCCAGATCGTGAGGTAATCTTTTAGATATCCTGGGCCCTGAGTGCCTTGAAGATAAGGATTGAGGCCTTGAGTTTCACTTGATATTCTATGGGAAGCCAGTGTCAAGAGTGAAGGACTGATCTGATATGCGTGTGGTAGCCCGTGTTGCTGAGGAGATGAGCTTACAGTGGTCTGTACCAGTCTGAGTTTCCTAAGGGGCGATGACCTCATGCTCATTCTAATTATCATAGTACACTTGATCCTGCAGTTGGTGAAGTCTGATGACAGGAGCTGGTTGAAAACTAGAAAAACAAATTAATTGAAACGTTTGAAATTTCACAGTGGTTTCTCTTTTACTGGTTTCAAATTGGATCTATTTTTCATTAAAAAAAATTTTTGTGTGTATTTTAGTTTTTGAAAATTTTCAAATTGATAGATGTTTGGTATGTCTCCTTTTGCCCCTTTCTGTCCCCGCTGAATGAAAGTCATTGGACCAGACAACAAAAGAAATAATGAGTCTGTAGTCTGGTGGTTAAGGCACTCACCTAGAGAGCTGGAGTCCCTGGGTCAAATCCAGCTGCTCTTTCATTATTTATCCACAGTGGAGAAGCTTGAAGAGGAGAGACTGAGGGAGCCCTATATCAGAATATCCCATAGCTCAGTGGTTAGATCAGCCTCCTGAGACATGGAAAACCCCTCCTTGAATCCTTCTCCACACCCTGGCAGAGAAGGGGGAATTGCATATGGGTCTGCCACATCCCAGGTGAATGTCTAAACACTGGGTAAAAGTTATGACTGGTGCTGCCACCACCACCTCCTCTTTTTTGTGTGGAGTGAGACAGGGGCCTAACTCATTCCCATAAGAAACTACATAGGTGTCTGAGCCAGGAGGTGCCTTCCTGCAGCCTGAACTTAGCCACCTATCTCCAAGAAAGGAGTGGGGCTTAGCACATCAGCATGTCCCATTGGCTAGCTTAGGCAGCTCTCTGTCCAGTGTGCTAGTTTTGCTGGATTATATTATTCGGCACCTACCTCTCCCCATTCATTGTATAGGGAGCCTAGGTGCTTTCTGGATCACAGTGCTGTTCCTATGATTTTCTAGGTGCCTAAAAGTTAGGCACTGTGATGCTCAGCATTTCAATGCCCAAGTCCCTTGTTTTACCACAGTAAGGAGTGCAAAATCCAATCCCCTTTCTGATTAAAAATGGTGGGTAGCTAATTTCTGTTCTGTTTACCTTGAGGATCCTCTATTGTCAAAAAATCTATATTACCAACATATGTCACAGCGAGAAAATAATAACCCAAATGAAATATATAGAAGACCCCGATGACTGACTAGGTGGTAATATTTCTATTGGCGTTCTGATTATTGTACCAGAGCACTGAAAGAGACAGCAGCCTTAATATTATCAATTACAGCAGAGTATTATCTAAAATATTCAGAGAACAGCTGTGTTGTGTTTTAGCTATTGCAATCTAGATTGTGTCACCTTAGATAGATTTCTCTCTGCTTTCCCGTTGAACATTATAGTCAGCTGAAGCCTTGCTAACTGTAGCCTCAGGGCTGAGCCTGTATGCTTTACCTGAGATGTGATTGCAATTTTTGACAGGGAGACTAATGCATGTTTTATTGTTGTGTATTTAAATTTCATTTGGGGATGGGGGTGGGAGTATTTTATTAAAGAGGAAGGGAGAATACATTTTTTAAAATATTGTCTTTTACTACTCAGGGATGGGAATGGGAAGGGGAAAGCTGCAGATTCACGTAGTTGATAATATAGCTTGTACGTGTACAATATGTAGTGTATAGGAATTGGGTAGTATCACTTTAAATAATTTGGGAATGTATATATGTAACTAATATGTGTATGTTTGCAAACACGGTTATTTGGGACCCACCTGTGTCCATTTGGTTTCCTTACCTTCTTAATGTAGTGTAGGGAGCAAAGACACAAACATAATATGCAAAGTGTATTAGTTCATGTACCATGAGCATCAGAATGATTGGAAGGTTGGTTTTGTGAGCTCCTGTAGTGTGGATTCTTATGTAAAGCTAGACTGGAGAGGTTGCTGGAACTGTCTTTCTCAGTATATTTCTGATCATTCTTGTTTCCAGTTACGCAGGAAATACTGCAGAAATAGCCTCTCTGCAGTATTTTGGGATTTCAGAACCCAAATATGCAAAGATGTGCAAAAAAAAAAAGGGGGGGGGGGAAAGGAATTACCAATATTTTCCAATTTCCATGGTTTGATTTATGTCCAGTTTCTGTTTAGAATGCAGATTCTCATTCTTCTCCCATCCATAGTCTGGACTCCGAGATGCATAGAGTAGTATTGCATTTTCTGCTGGCCAAAATGAATTCAGGCATTTTTCCAAAGCTGTAAAATTCCTGTACATTCAGTAATGATAAAATATAAATCTTATTTCACATCAAATTCAACCCTCGTGAAGTAGGCTCCATTCAAAAAAATGAAGTTTCACCACTTTACAGGATACCAGGAGATCTTTATGGAGCACTGTCATTCTTTTGACTTTATAATAACTGAAAGAGTTCAGTTCCTCCATCTTCAGTGATATCTGTCTAAACTTGGAAACATCTGATTCCACGGGGTGTTTGTCTTGAATAAAAGCTGTGTGCTCATTTCTTCTTTGAGGGGTGGGGGAAGGAGCAGCAATTTCTATTACATGTTCCACATTTCTCTCGGTCCTTTAAGGTACAGTGACCTTTAGCAGTTACAAAGTACAGGTCTCTCGCATCTTATGCGCATTTAACATGCGCGATTTCGGCTTTGCGCGGTCGGCAAAACCACACACACACACACACACAAAAAAGAGAGAAAAAAAGCAATGTATGTACTGTGTCTGTAGTGCGGGCGATTCCGCCCGCCATTGAAGTCAATGGGATTTTGGCTATACGCGGTTTTCGCTTTACGCGCTGACCGCGGAACGTAACCCCCACGTAAGATGCGAGAGACCCGTACAAAGAGAATCAAATGATTTTTCAGTTTGCGATGTATGTAATCCAAATGGATATTAAATACAGTATACAGGAGGGGCATGAAAAAATCTGACAAGACTTGAGTTGAGAATGCATTACAGTCTGAGCACTCCCCTGTAAAGAGATCTTGGCAGCAATAAGTTACTTGACCACGTCTATACATTTGCACGGTGCGGATAAAGTCAGTAAAGTCATCAAGAAAGACAGATGCACAGGCTGGAATATTATTGAAAGTTTTAAGTAGTGGAGAAACAGCTCTTAAAAGCTGCAGAGAGGCCCCTATTAAGCAAAGCACTTAAATCCCATTCAAGTCAAAGTCCCATGGTCATGTGGTTAAGTGTTTTGCTATATAGGGATAGATTTAAGCATGTTGTAAAGTTCTTCAATCAACTGGAGCCAAAATTCTTTCCGCCCTACGGGAAAATAGAAAGAGATATCAGAATAATTGCTCATTGATCCAATTGCAAACATAGTAGTACATTTTCATGGGTGCAGAATGAGCTATTGGTTCTGGGAATTGTGCACAACTCCTTATATGGTCTGATTTGAAAATTTACTTCCAAAATGTTTCCATTAATATTTCTCATGTGGTGACATCCTGCAGTCTGAACTTATGCAAAACTTCCCTTGATCCTACATGCAGGTCTCCTGAGTCTGGGCATGGCAACAAATGGTGGTGGTTGAGCGTTTAAAAGCTAACCAAAGCCCACTGAAGCCCCACCCCCATCCCCCCAAAAAAATTTCCTACTACTAAATATTCTCTTCAAACAATTGTTGTTTTTCATGTACTGTCTCTGGCTGCCTAATGTTTTGAGTTGCTGCCAGACTTGTTTCTTCCTTTTTTTGCCTGAAATTGCCTCAGACTTAATCTAGGGGGACGTGGATGTTGATTCATCCCTTCTTAAAGCCTAATACCTTTAAGAATTATTCTGTATAATGCCCAGCACCCTGTAGAGTTGCTGATTTGAATTGTTCTACCCCACAGCCCCCATAAATTAACTGGGAGATGTTACATTCGTTTTAGGTTTATTAGTACAGCTTGCCAATCACAATTTTTTTTTAAAGAAGCACATTCATCCAAGTATAAAAGTATTTCAAACTGAACCTAAATTCCATTTGGATCTGCAATGAGGTCTAGTTATTATTATAAGCTTCCCAACTCAGGGGGTCCTGCTGCTGTGGAATTTGTCTGTTCTACAGTCCAAATTCTGCATGTATTAAAGTCATGAAAGATGGTATTTAGTTCAGTTAACCTAATTGCTTGACCCACGTAGCATCTCAATTGCCAAATTTAGTATGCAAAAGGTTTTGTTTTCTATCTGATGGACTCACTTGTGTTGAGAAATTTCTTGCATGGTTGCTGAGTGATAGTTACTGTGAAAACCTACTTCATATGAATTTGTCTCTTTCAGACACCAGAAGCATGTGCATTAAGGCATGAGTTTTCCTGATCATTACCACGTACTATTTGTTTCCATAAAGCTTTGTGAATCAATAATCTTGATTCCATAACAGTGCCTCATCCCAAGTGGACATTACATTCAGAATCATTTTGCAGAAACAATGTTCTTTCTCATAAAGAATAGGGAGAAAAAGCAATTGAAATATCTTTATTTTTCCTCTTCTTACCTTTGGAGCCTGAAGGCTCTTGAATGATAGTTCTAATTGGAAATTGAGTCCCTTGCTTTTAAAAGTCTTTTCAGAAGACTCTTTCCTAGTTCATTAAATTGTTAAATGAATTTAGCAGGTATTAGTTTTGAGCTTTATTAATTGTGACTTGTTTTTCATTATGAGATAATTGTCAGTCTTGAAACATAACTGCTGAATATCTGGGCAGAGGCAAAAGTTTTCAGAAGGGAAGGGGAGGGGAGAGACTGAAAGGTCAGTTGCATCAAAAACTTCTTATAATAAATTCTTGGCATACCTGTTTAAGGATTCCAAGGGGGTAACACTTTGTTTTAGATGCACTCTACAGTTTAAAGGCTTCTTTAAATAAGAGAACACAGATAGGAAATTGATGAAGAACAGAGGGTATTCATTCCTTAGGGCTGTCACTAAAGGACATATCTACATTGGGGAAATTTTCTAACTGGTTTCAAAACCAGTTCAGCTAAACCAATTTTAAAACTAGTTAGCGCCTTAGGGCTTCCAGATGGCACAGCACAAGCAAACACAATTCAGGGAGAATTTAAGCCATGTTTGCTGTCCAACCAGCCCAGAATCCTAAAATAGCTGCTACATAGAGAGGCTGCTCAGGGAGCTGCTTTGAGTTACAACAATCCAACCTGAGATGCCCAGAATGGCTGTAATAGCATGTACTGTGGGCCCACCTCGACCATACTGCCTATGCCAAGGCTTGCCAGGGGTCCTGTCATACCTGGTGCCTAGGCCAGGGGAATTCTCATCCAGTCACCTAAAGTGGAGGGGGAGACTATCTCCCATAGTTTAAACCTGGGCCTGAACTATTTGTTAAAGTGGCCTGACCTTTTTAGTTTCAATACCACCCCGAGGAGGCTAAGTATGCATCATCAAGTGGTATTAAAACTGGTTCAACAGAAACAGCCTGGCTACCACAGACTGGGTCGACACTATGACTCTAACTGTTTTCTAAACCGCTTATAACATTTTCTCTGTGTAGGCAGGCCCTAAGTGTGATAGGTAGCTCTAGGGAGCGCAGGATGTCCCCAAGCTAAAGACTAACCTTGTTGTTGTTATTCTGAAACAAGTTTTTAAATGTTTGGATCCTGAATTATTTGTCCAAGTATAATTCTTCCTTCCATTCAGAGGGGCCGGGGGGGAGAATTGTGACTCAGCCGTTTTCAAGCAATGATGTTAGCAATTTTTAGATTCTGGCTCTATATTGAAAATACATCTACCTGTGCAATAAGATGCTGAGTTGTTAACGATAACTGTACTGGACAAAGGATGGCATGAGTAGTACAGATACTGAGATTCTTAAGGAGAATGTGCCTGGTCTATGAGGATATTGTCTTAGAGATCACATCCCTGCTGTGATTTCAGTTGTCTGACATTTTATCTGTTGTTTAATGGGCTAAAGGAGTAAAATATCACCCGATAGTGATTCTTGAGTGTGTTTCTTTTTATTGCCTCTCATAGAGACAGGCTTCAATTTAGCTCTGAAGAGGCTCCTAACATAAATGAGTAATAGATCAGTAAATCAGATACCTCGGCTGATGGAGGGGTAGAAGAAGGGAGGTGGGCTGAAGCCGTACAGAAAAGACAAACAGGCACCTACGAAGACTGGGGAACCTGCCAACTTGAAGATAAGTGGGGAGGAAATTAATTCATCACCCTTTCCTAGGTTGGGTAGTTTTCTGATGCAGCCCTTGAGGAATTCACCTTGGATGACTTCTGTTTACCTTACATTCATTTACATTGATGTATCTTCAGTAAATGATCATTTAGGCCCTGGTCCTGCAGTTGGATTCAGATGGGCAGATCTAAGGTCCATCTGTATGGCTCAACTTGCAGGATTGGAGCCTTAGAAAACCATCTGTTGGGGCCCAGGGCCCAGTCTGTGAAGCACCCAGTGCATTGCATTGGACCTGTATAAAAAGATTTTTTCATGCCCCCGCAAGTACTTCCTCTGGCATGTAGACTCTTGTTTCCAAGCTTGGGCATGAGGCTGCTGACAGGAGTAAGCAACAAAAGAGTGCTTCCCACCTCAAAGGCAACTCCTAACCTCCTCACCGACTATTTAAAAGTTTTATAACTGTGCTTACAGAATTAAGACACTTTAAAATGGTATTTTAAGTAGCTGGACAGGCTTTTATGAGATGAATGTCTAGCTCCCATAAGGATCAGCTAACTGATGAGGGAATTCATTTTTGCAAAGCCTCGTCTGGAATCTGTGTTCATTCATGAGCAGACGTAGTTACTTTGAAAAGCTAACATATATCCTTTCCAGAGAAGAGAGGGAAGTGGGATACGCTTTTTCATAGGTGTATTTTGAAAGTTCCTGCCACAGAGTTCATTTCATTGCACTCAGTGAAGCTTGTGATTATGTCAAGTCAAATAGCACTTGTATGAAGTAAATAGAAATGTTACTCTTGTTTGAAAATTTTATCTGTTGTCTTTCTGGGCATAGACTTCATTTCACTCTCTGCTTGTAAGCTGCACTCTGTAGATAAATGACATATGCTCAAGTTAAACAAAAGAACTTATTTGGGTGGAATTTCCATTGTCTTCCACAGTTGCTCTGGAGTGATAAGGCTGCAGGATTTGATCCAATATAAAGAGGGGGGAAAAGAATAAATATAATATCTTGATACAGATATTGTCTGAAAGTTCTATATTAGGCACACACGGTGAGTACTGATTTTTTTTCTAGTTGTATTAGAGTAAAAGCAAAGTGAGAGATCTGGCTCAAGTGCTAAATTTGTTATGAAGGAGGATTAGTATAATTAGTGCAGGTTGACATGGATAGCTCTCTCTGAGCAACAACTGTGAGGGATACCCCAAAATATGCCTAGCACTGGCGGGCTGTCAGCTACAAAATGAAACACCTGTGTGCTAGATAAGTCTATGCCCAGCTAATCATCTGTGGTACATGCCACCTGCCAATTTTCATTATTCATTTATTTATTCATTCATACTTATATGCATATTTGTGGCATTTTGGGAGGAGTGCCCACTAAGGAGGGAGTTACACAGCACAATAGGAAATGTTTTCACAGGCAATCGCAATAAAAGAATAACATTTTGTACTTCTACAACAACTTTTATTCATGAACCTCAAAGCATGTTGCACACAGTGAAATAACATGTGTGAGAGCATGTCACAGCAGAGGAAAGTAAAGCAGAAAAGTGAAATTTTCTGGCCCCACTGAAGTCAATGGATGTTTTGCTACTGCCTTCAGCTGGGCTAGGATTTCACTGGGAAAGGTGAGGTGACTTGGCCAGTTTCACATAGGAAGTCTGTGACTAAGCCCAGAATTGAACCTTTTGCTCTTGATGGTGCCATAAGCAAACCATTCTTCCACTGAGGGTAGTATTTGTTTATTTTAAATTTGCCGTAGACTCTTGATTGTATGAACACCAGTCTTACAAACAATCAGTGAGATGAGCCATTTTTCCCCAACGAGGGGGAAAAAAATCATATCACTAAAATGTCAATGAAGAACAAGCTCCCATCTTTTCACATTCTGATGCTGTCAGTGCGTTGGAAATCACTTTGCAGCAGTTTGAAGGACAAAACAAAACAGTAATACAGTGCAACATACTGCAATTTATGCACCGGACTTACTGTAATTGTGAGATGTTCAATTTTTTGAACTTTGATTTTTACGAACGCCTCAATCCCCAATTAGTTAATAAAATAGAGGTTTTATCGTAATGCATCTATCAATGCTCTTTAAGCACAATAAAAAACCCAACCCAAAACATATGAATTAAATCAAGAAGTGATTAAAAAAAACCAAATGACCTCCTCTAAAGCCTCCACGCCCCTCCATTCATCCCCTATAACAAAACAGACACCTGATCCCAACTAGCCCCTCTGAGGAATAAATGCACCTTCAATGTTTTTACATTATCCTTCATGAAATCTTCCCAGCCATGAAACAAAGGCTTAGATGATAAGGTCTTCAGGACAAACACCTGTCTTTGTGTTTGTAAAACACCAACTATGCTTCTGGTGCATGTGAACATATGTGTGTGTGTGTGTGTGTGTGTGTGTGTGTGTGTGTGTGTGTGTGTGTTGCGGGGGGAGGGACTAGGATAATCTAGCCTGTGCAAAGAAATATGGGCTAGAACGAAATCAAATGCTTTTCCCACTGCATTTTGTTCATCGGTAATTTTGCATAAAACTATATTAATGGTAACATCACATTTCCAGCCAGTACACACCAAATTCTTTTTTCTGATTGATCCACCTTAGTAAACAAGAACCTGCTCTGCAATTCCTGTATAGGCAAAACTCTCGTTGACTTCAGTGTGTTTGTCTCTGACTGCTCTCCTTTCATCTCTTTTCCTCATGCTACAGTAGTGGTGCTGAATGCTAATGTGAGACTATTTTATGTAACCTCAGACTTGTCAAGCATTTTTTTAAGGAACGTAATAAATCGGTACCAAACATTGGGCTACTCTTTTAAAGGCCCAATGTAAGTCTGTCTACCAGTATACTCGTTTTCGTTGTACTTGGGCAGTTCAGGTGCAGTAGAAACTTACAAAGCTTCACTTAGAACCTTATTGTATGTGCACAAATCAACATTTGAAATGGATTTGCAGATCACTGGATGGATTTGCAGCTCAGTGAGGCTGTGCTGCAGGTATGCTCCCTGCCACCTCTGCCCTGAGTCACTCCCTAGCTACCTAGCTCCCATTTCCTTTCAGCCTCCACAGCAGGGCGCTGGGGGGCCATGTTGATGCAGACCCACACCTGGGCTCAGACCCACAGGAAACACAATAGGAGTGGCAGCAGTTGCCGTTGAACAGCCGGGAAGTGGGGCACTGGCAACAGCCTATCTGCAAGCCTCCCCATCTGACTTGACACCAGCAAACGGGCCCCTTGCACCCTAAGGCACAGCAGTCAGAGCTCCTCTTTTCAGCCACAGCCGCAAAGACAGCAGCACAGTTTCTACAAGCAGTGCTGCATGTGACAAGTGCTACAGATACAGCCTTGGATGTTGCAGGAGCGGCCTTAGAAGTGTTGCTGAACCCACAGCCTCACGCGGGCCCCCAGAGAACAAGGGCTGTGGCTGATTTAATCTGATTTGTTCGGGCAGGTCTACACAACGGGGTTAGGTCGACCTACGTTACGCAACTCCAGCTACATGAATAACCTAGCTGGAGTCGACGTACCTTAGGTCGACTTTTGCAGTGTCTACACTGCGCTGGGTCGATGGGAGAAACTCTCCCGTTGACTTACCTTATGCTTCTCGTTCGGGTGGAGTACCAGAGCCGACGTGAGAGCAATCGGCGGTCGATTTAGCGGGTCTTCACTAGACCCACTAAATCGACCCCCTGTGGATCGATTGCCACAGCATCGATCCACGGTAAGTGGAGAGAAGCCCTTAATTTACCGCTCTGCCTGGAGGGGTCTCTTATCTCTATCACCTCTCCCCTGACTTCTGCCTCTGTGAGGTGGAAGAAAAGAGGTCACCCCAGATTCACCTCCTCTCCAGTGGGGATAAGGGAAGGGCCATCCTGCCTGCGCATAACCCCTTCCCTTGACATGGGATCTTAAAGGCGAAAGAAAGATTGAAAAGAATGGATAGAGGCCGCCATTAGGAGAGTGGGAGGGGAGGGGCAAGGAGAGGGAAAGAAAAGAAGTGTGGGGAAAGGAGAGAGAGAGAGAGTGAGAAGAAAAATGTGTCAAAGAGAAAGGAATGATGAGAGAGGAGTGGTGTTAAGGAAAAATATAAACCAAAAAGAAATTGAAACAGAGGAAACCATCATTAGAAACCTAGAGAGGAAGAAAATATGGCGTGAAAGTAGACCACAGTATTTCATTTTTAGTTTCTTTCCTAAGGAGGAAAAATATTGAAATGCATACATTGGAATACATATTATACATACCCAGTTTTGTGGTACTGTATAACTAAGTGCTCTTCAATGTGCATGTAGGGGGTAACACATGCGCACATTAATTGGCATGGTGTGGTTTTTTGTCCACCTCGTTGCCTGTTCTAATGTGCCCCTCCCTGCCACATGTGGGAGGTTTGAGGATGGGGCTGTTTTGGGCCTTCTGGCCTCTCTAGTCCTCAGAAGTGTTAAAACCCCGCCCCCACAGGCTTTGGGAGGTGCCAAGCGGCACTCCTTCATGGCCTGCAGAAGGTGTGACATCACCCACAATGGCACTGTCCTGGCTCTTGCTGGTCCCAACCCTGTTAGCATGGATAAGTGAGGTTCTATTGTATTTCAATATTTGCCTCTCTTCAGAAATATATCAGCTCTCCATGAAGACAGGACTCCATATGTATTCCTTTTAGTGAAGTTGGTTTATATTCACAGTTGGCCAAGAATAAATAAAACAGCATTATGGTCCCCATGAGCACACACTATATGCTTCAATTATTGGTGCATTATATCAGTGGCAGATGCTACATTCCCTAATATAAAAGGGAAGAAGTTCTCTGAACAGTAAAATCAAATTTTTTGCTTATACATGGTAATTATCACCATTCTTTCATTTCAAAGGCATCTGTCTAACGTACCCTAATTGTGATGTGTTGTAATACAATTTGCATTGCATTTTGTTCCTTAGAATTACAGTGAGAGTGACAATGACTGCTACAGTTAAAGAAGGTTGCAGGAGAATTTCCATTGTAACCCTCTGTTGCAAGTTGATTTTATCTTTCCAAAATATCCACCTTTTTGCCTATATCTGAGATAATCTATGCGGACGGGTAAAATAGCTGTCTCATTCCCTGAATTGCACAGTAGGGAGCCTTGTGCTCAGCACCTGACAGGATTGTAGTTGGGGCAGAGCGGAGACCCCTTGCCCGAGTGGCAGCTCCAGGAGCTCCCATGCCTGCAGGTAGGTGTGTTTTGCCTGCTACCTATGTCTCTGAGAGATGCTCCAACATTGCCTTTCCCTCAGCAGCTGGCTAGCTCTGGTCAAGTGAGCACGAGGACTGTGTTAATGTAATGGCTGCCATCTTGGCCAAAATACCTTCAGAGCTAAAGGCATGAGCTGATATGTCTGAACTAGTGAGCCAAGGCTCTGTAGCTGAGGGCTGTAACGACTCATATTCTCCTCTGGATTGGGCACAAGGGGGGACCTGTAACACACACAGACAAGTGGGTTAGGCTTGCTCCCACAATCCTTAGCATCCAGCTGCTGCTGAATGGGGTAGAGCAGAGAACCTGGCAAACTCCGGGGATGCTGATTTTTATATAACTTGGGAAGAGCATGCTTGTTTGGCCTGCTCCCAAAAACACATTAGAGAGAAAAGATCAGCTTGCTCCCCCCAGAGACTGGTGAGGTGGAGCCAGATGGAAAACTTACACTTAGAGCTGATTGGGAATTTTTTTGTTGGAAAAATGCCCAATCTTAAACTTTTAGTGAAAACATACTGGTTTTGATGAGAGATGTTTCTCAGGTGTGGGATGGAATTTTCTGGTCAAAAGGGGTAGAGGGAGAGCGAGAGACACACACACCTTCCCAGCATATGCAGTAGCCTGGTGCCTAGGATGTCAGAGATCCAGGTTCAAGTCCCTGCTCTGTCGGATTGAGATCAGGCACTTGAACTGGGGTCTTCCACATCCCAGATAAGTGCCCTGGCTACTGGCTGTTCTGGTGGGTGAGGTGCGTGCTCTCTCTTTCTCTTGGTTTTGTGAAAAACTTTGATGGTCTCAGTTTCATCCCAGTGTGGAGTGGGATTTTTTTTTGAAATTTCAAATATTTTTGTGGAACAGGAAAACAAGTTCTAGCCCAGCTCTAGCTGTCCTGAAAGATGTTGGGAGGAGAGGGAAATTGCAGGTCACCTGAATAAATTTCAATCCTTACCAGAAGAAAGCAAAATGTGAGGCAGGGCTCGGAATTCATGGGGGGAGTCAAATAGGGGTTCCTGGATCATGACATCAGGTTAAAAACATACCAACCTCAGTTCTGCGTGCCCATGTCCCCAAAAGAGGCAAAAACTTGATATTTCACCTGCGTTCGGCATTGAGTTTCTGTGTTTGCAACCCCCAAAGCAAAACTTGGTGGTACAAGAAAATGTGGACACAAATCCTTGCAAAGGAAAACTGCTGAGTGTTGCACAGTTTTATACTCCTTTTATTACAGGCAGCAAGCTAGAAGCAAAAAAAGATATTTCAATCCCAACAAATTCCTTCACTCATAAAACCTCTTAAAAAAAGATTTCCATCCTTGTTACACTTTTCCCTGCCTCGTTTTGACCCCAGGAGATCAACCCTTGATAATTTGGTAAGGTTCACCTGCTTCTTATGTAAATTCAAACTCTCTCCCTTCCCTTTGGTTTGATCCATGTTGCCTTTCATGGATTTAGCCTGAGCCAGACTTACGCTTTTCTATGTAACACACAGTCCCATCTTCTTCTGTGTTTTTTCCCCTCTGCAAGAAGAAAGTGACAGGCAGTTTTTGTAGGAGGATGGCAAACATGGGCTCGAACATGTGATCCACCAAAACCTCACTCGACTTGTCACAAAATTGCCATGTACACGTTCCTCCGGAAACCTCTCACGAGTGGATTTTATAGGCAGGTTTCACTCTAATTCTCTGCCCTACCTGCAGCGTTCAATCAACATGGATGCAGCAGGAGTCTATCTAATAGCAGACCTTTACTGAGACAGGCAGTTAATAGGAACAGTAGCAAGCCCGGAGGTATGTTTATACAGTCAGACTCACTTCCTCTATTCCTGTGATATATTAACTACTTCGGAAGTTTCCCAGCTGTTTCAGGGGATAAATAATGGCAGTGGGAGCCCATATTTAACCTTCACTGTACAGGCTGCATACTTTGTAGTTATCGTCTTTTATCTCTGTGTCTATCTAGAGAAGATTTCAAACAGTCTTTCTGTTCTCTCAGCCACATTGTTTTCCCCTTTCAGCAGGTTCAGGGGAATATTTGAAGCCGCTGCTGCTATAGGATTTGCTTCTGTGTCAGTCAAATTGAAATAATTATTTATTTTAAATTGTAGATTGAGATGTTCACAGAATTCATAATAAACCCTCCATAAATCACAGGGTTAGGAGGTACAGTAGGGGTCAGTTAGTCTAACATCCTAGTCAACAAATAGTGCTGACCTGCCCCGTACATGATCAGGGAGTTTTCAGGAGCTCTAAGAAGATATCATCCATTATCTTTGAAATGGTTATTTACAGGATTTAGCATCTCTGGGGTTTTCTGTGTGTTTGTTTGTTTTCCCCATATCTTGGTAACTGATTTTTTTTAAAGGGCTCCAGAGGCAATCTTCACGGTGACCGGCCAGTAAACCTAACTTTCAGTACCTGGCAAAGAAGAGAATTATCAGACACATGGATGAACACAATATGCTGGGGGAGGGAAAGTCAATGTAGCTTTTGTAAAGGGAAAACATGCCTCACCGTTCTATTAGAATTCTTTGGATGTTCAAGCATGTGGACAAGGCTGATCTAATAGAAATAGTGTATTTGGACTTTCAGAAAGCCTTTTACAAGATCCCGCACCAAAGGCTCCTAAAGTAGACATGGGATAAGAAGGAAGGCCCTTTCATGGATCAGTAACCGGTTAAAAAATAGGAAACTAAGGGAAGGAATAAATGGTCAGTTTTCAGAATGGAAAGAGGTAAATGACAGGGTCCCCCAAGTATCTGTACTGGGACCTGTGCAGTTCAACATTTTCATAAATGATCTGGAAAAAGGGTAAACAGTGAGGTGGCAAAGTTTGCAGACAATACAAAATTACTCAAGATAGTTAAGTCCAAAGCTTACTGCAAAGAGTTACAAAAGGATCTCACTAAATGGGTGACTGGGCAACAAAAGGGCACATGAAATTCAATGTTGATTAGTGCAAAGTAATGCACATTCAAACAAATAATCCCAACTACAATGAGATAATGGGATCTAAATTAGTGTTACCGCTCAAATTATACAAAATGATGGGATGTAAATTAGAGTTACCGCTCAAGAAAGAGATCTTGGAGTCGTGGATAGTTTTCTGAAAATATCTGCTCAATGTGCAGCGGTAATAAAAAAAAATTAACAGAATGTTAGGAACCATTAGGAAAGGGATAGATAATAAGATGGTAATTATCATAATGATGCTGTATAAATCCATGGTAAACCCAAGCCTTGAATATTCTGAGTTCAGTTCTGGTCATCCCAGCTCAAAAAAGATCTATTTGAACTGGAAAAGATACAGAGAAAGTCAATGAAAATGATTAGGAGTATGGAACAGCTTCCTCATGTGGAGAGATTAAAAAGACTGGAACTGTTCAGCTCGGAAAAGAGACAACTAAAGGGGGATATAATAGAGGTCAACAAAATCATGAATGATGTTGAGAAAGTGAATACGGAAGTGTTATTTACCCCATTCACATAACATAATAACTAAGGGTCATCCACTGAAATTAATAGGCAGTGGATTTAAAACAAACAAAAGGAAATACTTCTTCATACAACACATAGTCAACCAGTGGAACTCATTGCCATGGATGTTGTGAAGGTCAAAAGTATGACTTGGTTCAGAAAAGATTTAGATAAATTCATGGATGATAGGTCCATCATTGGCCATTATTCAAGATGGTCAGGGATGCAACCCCATGCTCTGGGTGTCCCTAAATCTCTGACTTCCAGAAGCTGGGTCTGGACCTGTTTTGTTCATTCCCTCTGAAGCATCTGGCACTGGCCGCTGTCAGGAGACAGGATACTGGGCTAGATGGACCATAGGTCTGACCCAGTGTAGCCATTCTTATGTTCTTATAAATAGAAGTGATTTGAGTGAATACTAACCAACATCAGCCAAGAGTTTGGTCACAGCTACAGTTCTCTGCTACTTTAGGAAAAGCTGCTATTGTCCTCCAATCCGTAAGTAGCTCCTCTGGGGTATACTAGTCATATATAATGTATTAACTAATGCATTGTGCAAGGATACTTTGTGTTCTTGCTGGAACAAATGAAATAATGTGTAAGAAGCCCCCCCACTTATTTTAGGGAGTTTAATTTTTAGTTTTAAAAAGGGGAGCATAATGAAATAAAATTAGAAGAGATGTCAGAAAAACAAGATTAATGGCAACAAAAACTGGGATTGGCGTGGAATTGAATGGTAGCGAAGACTTGTCTGAGAAGACATTTATCATGGGTCTTAAGCTATACACTGAATACCAAACTAACTCAAATTAAAGAAGGGAAAAATGGGATTTTTTTCTCAGTGAGGGGTTGTTGTTGTTTTTTGGTTTGGTTTTTGGTTTTTTTGGGGAGGGCGGGGGTTGGAGTGCAAAACTATTTCTGTGTTCCCTTCAGGACTTGAGAGCTACAGAAATATATACATCCATTTGTCAACATAGAACCATGTTAGTAGCTAGCTGGTAGTTTGATGATGCTACCTAGCCTGCAATAATTGTGGAGTTAGTTTATTTTGACCTGGTCAAGTGATTTGCTCAGATCCTTCAATGGGAACTGATATAAAGAGGTGCTGGTGCTGCTAGAGCATGTGACAGATTTTGTCCTTAGCTCCAGTTTATGACCTTCAATAATGAGTGAACTCTACAAAATCTACTGGTGAAAGAGTATAATGGTGGACTGTGAACATACCTCTTAGAATTTAAAAATTAACAGGAAAACACGTATGTTGGTTATTTTTTGCTACAGTAATACTGAGGATCACATTTAGGGATTTGTTTCCTATTCATAGAATCATAGAATCATAGAATCTCAGGGTTGGAAGGGACCTCGGGAGGTCATCTAGTCCAACCCCCTGCTCAAAGCAGGACCAAACCCAACTAAATCAGCCCAGCCAGGGCTTTGTCAAGCCTGACCTTAAAAACCTCTAAGGAAGGAGATTCCACTACCTCCCTAGGTAACCCATTCCAGTTCTTCACCACCCTACTAGTGAAAAAGTTTTTCCTAATGTCCAACCTAAACCTCCCCCTCTGCAACTTGAGACCATTACTCCTTGTTCTGTCATCTTCTATCACTGAGAACAGTCTAGATCCATCCTCTTTGGAACCCCCTTTCAGGTAGTTGAAAGCAGCTATCAAATCGCCCCTCATTCTTCTCTTCTGCAGACTAAACAATCCCAGTTCCCTCAGCCTCTCCTCGTAAGTCATGTGCTCCAGCCCCCTAATCATTTTTGTTGCCCTCCGCTGGACTCTCTCCAATTTATCCACATCCTTCTTGTAGTGTGGGGCCCAAAACTGGACACAGTACTCCAAATGAGGCCTCACCAGTGCTGAGTAGAGGGGAATGATCACATCCCTCGATCTGCTGGAAATGCCCCTACTTATACAACCCAAAATGCCATTAGCCTTCTTGGCAACAAGGGCACACTGTTGACTCATATTCAGCTTTTCGTCCACCGTAACCCCTAGGTCCTTTTCTGCAGAACTGCTGCCCAGCCATTCGGTCCCTAGTCTATAGCAGTGCATGGGATTCTTTCGTCCTAAATGCAGGACTCTGCACTTGTCCTTGTTGAACCTCATCATATTTCTTTTGGCCCAATCCTCTAATTTGTCTAGGTNGGGGGGGGGGATTGATCCAGGCTATTAAAGATCTGCTAATCAGTAGTATGTTAGAACAAATTTTGAAGGAAAGAATAATTAAATTCATGGAGGTAAATGGAAAAGGGTATGTAATAAAACATGGGGTTTCCCAAAGGTAGATCATCCCAGACTAACCTGAGATATCTCTTTGAGAAAATAAATGATTTTTGTAGATAAGAGAAATGCAGGAGATCTAATATGCTTGGGAGTTCAGTGAAGCATTTTGTACGGTGCCACCCAGGGAATTTTTGGTTAAATTAGAGAAGAAAGGGATTATTACAGGAATTGTAAGGTGGGTAAGGAACTGGCTAACAGTGAGAAGGCAAAGTGTTGTGCTGAAATGTGAACTTCCAGCCTGGAGGGAGATTACTAGTAGAGTTCCTCAGTATTGAGACTGATCTTATTTAGTGTTTTTATTAATGATCTTGGCACAAAAAGGAGGATTGTGCTAATGAAATTTGCTGGTGATAAAAAATTGGGAGGCGTCGTCAATACACAGGATGATCAGAGTATTATACAGGAAGATCTTGGAGACTGGAGTAACAGAAGTTAATGGATTATTCTTAATAATAAGAATTGCTGCTATAAACTAGAGGTTCCTCAGTTGGAAACAACGGAGAAGAAGAAAGACCTGGGAAATGTGATCCTAGGATGAATCAGGCAAGGCATTTCCAGTAGAGGTAGAGAAGTATTAATACCATTGTACAAGGCACTGGTAAGACATCATTTGGAATACTATGTACAGTTCTGGTCAACCATGTTCAAGAAAGATAAACTCAAAATGGAACAGGGGCAGATAAGAGCTAGTAGGATGATCAGGGGAATGGAGGACCTATCTTATGAGAGGAGACTGGAATAGCTTGCCTTGTTTAGTCTAGCAAAAAGAAGGCTGAGAGGCAATACAATTGCTCTCTGTAAATACATCCGGGGGTTAAACACCTTAAGCTAAAGGACAGTGTTGTCACAGGAACAAATGTACATAAACTGGCTGTGAATAAATTCAGGCTGGAAATCAGAAGAAGGTTTCTGACTCTGAGTGGCGAGGACTGGAAC
This sequence comes from Platysternon megacephalum, assembly GCA_003942145.1. NCBI lineage: Eukaryota > Metazoa > Chordata > Testudines > Platysternidae > Platysternon > Platysternon megacephalum. The sequence continues at coordinate 15,058,765 of QXTE01000015.1, read as the reverse complement.
AGCCTCATGATAGGAGTGGTGGGGCCAAACAACTAATTGGTTTTAAGAGAAAGATAGACCAATTTGTGAGTGGGTTTGTATAATGAGGTTTCTTGTGATGATGAGGTGGGGGCAGGGTTTGGCAACCCTGAGCGTCGCTTCTGGTTCACATCAGATGTTCCTAAAATCTTATGCTTTAGGGCTTCAGTCAGTTACCTGTAGGGGTCAGGAATGTATTTTCCCCTAGTGTATTTTGATTTTTTTTGTCTCATTCCTTTGAAGCATCAGAGATTACCTCATCTGAAAATGGGACACTGATGGGGCTGGCCAGTGCTCAAAGGTGGTGCAGAGAATTTTCTATCTCATGTGCTTGGCTGACTAGTTCTTGTTCATGTGCTTGGGGTCTAACTGATCACCATACATGGGAAGGAATTTTCCCCAGGTCAGATTGGCAGTGATCTTCAGGGGTTTCACTTTCTTCTGTAGCGTGGTAGGGCGAACAAACAGCAAGTGTGAAAAATCGGGACAGGGGGTGGGGGGTAATAGGAGCCTATATAAGAANCAGCATGGTAGGGCGAACAGACAGCAAGTGTGAAAAATCGGGACAGGGGGTGGGGGGTAATAGGAGCCTATATAAGAAAAAGACCCAAAAATCGGGACTGTCCCTATAAATTCGGGACATCTGGTCAACCTAGGTGTGAGTCACTTGCCAGGATTATCACATTAATCAATTCCCTACCATTGAGGGGGTCTCGGGCACTGGTGTACCTTGGTCCCTCCTGTTCTTTCCCTGTGGCACATAATAGTTTAGTCTCCTGAGGGCTGTAATACCTTGATCTAATTTCAGTCTTCGGGTTTAGTGTGGGGGTGCTGGGTGGTGTTGGTGGCCTGTAGTCAGACTAGATGATCTGGTCAGACTTAGATGGTCCTTGCTGGCCTTAAATTCCATGGTTCTGTGACTCTCCGCTGTAATTAGGAGACTCTGGTAAATGAGTAAGATCTGTTCAACTGGTCTCCACTAGCATGCCAGAATTACTAAAATAATTTCAACATTTCACATGTGTATAGGGAGGTTGTTAAAATGTAAGACAAAGTTTCATGAGAAGTTACTCCTAGTTTTCCTGTCATTGTATGGAGTTGTTTAAATAACTATGTCCAATAAAAAGAAAATTTGACCCCATATCTCTGTTCCCGCTGAGCCAATCTAATGAAGAATAAGCACACAGTCTACTACACTTCTCCAAATGATTAGCTAGTGAATTGATAGGAACGCACAAAACGTATTGGAATAACAGATAAGGTATGCCAGAGCTCTGTCAAATGTGTGTTTGAATACCAGATTGCTCAAAAGATACAGCAATTTTGCACTCTGTTTTAGTGTCTGAATCTAAATTGCTAAATGGCAAGGTTTGGATCGCAGCTGTTCAAGGGTAATCACCTTTGTTGAATACACACAATGAAAAATGGACACCTTTCCAAACAAAATTGACATCCATCCTTACTAAAGAAATGATTTCTGACTGAGGTATTATTTGCTAATGTCTTCGACTTTGGGGATTTGAGATCATTATGGTTGATTGTAAATAGTAGCCGAGCAGTCCATTTTAAAGTGTCAAGCTTGGTGGAAGATGCACTTTATTCAGTCAGGCTAATGGTGAGAGCCTAACCTGACAGTTCAATATGGGCGTTTTCCAGCCAGATAGACACTTGTTTAAAATAGTTTAAAGGAAAATCAATGGGAGTTGCAGTTTACAAGGAAATAATCTAATGCCGCTGATATTAGAAAACCCTTTTCACGCTTCATACACTTGTCCTTCTTGTCCCTCCCGCCTCCGCTCCTCCCTGATATTCTTAGCAGTATCTGGTAATGAAAGCTCTTCCCTTGGCCACTTTGGCTAAATGTATATGGCCCCAATTAGGTAAAGCATTTAAGTACATGCTTCACTTTAAGCATTGCTTAAGTTCCATAGTTTTCAGTGAATGTATGCATGTGTTAAAAAGCTTTGCTGAATAGTGATGTTTTCCTAAATCTGAATGTGGATTTCATATCTGGAACAAAACTACCCCCCAACAAGTCTTGTGAATTTCATCTGGTTTCCTGTTTTGTTACAAAGCCGACACTCAGATCAAGTTCACCAATATTTGCAAATCATTGTAGTAAACCTGGAGCATGAATATGAACAGACTTGTGCAGTTTTTGGTATTTGGTAGAAACCATACAAAAATTGTGCGTTGTTTTCATCATGTATAGCTGAGGTGCTGCTGAACTTTACTTTGAAAGTTCACTTTTATTTGAACCTAATCAAGGAGACCCATTCTATTAATGGGTAGTGCACAGAATCTATTTAGAATTCTTGGAAATGGGTAGCAGAACCAGCTTGAATAGTCTGCTGAGAGCTCCTGAATCTACCCCTGTTGATGTCTGAAAAGCTGCTGCTGTTTCATCTTCCCTGCTGCTTCTGGTGATAATGCACAGTTTGAATCTTCAAATGCCATGATGAGAGTGATCAATCTCAATCCACCCCCCCACAAGAGGAGAACTGTTGAAGAAGACAAATAAATACAGCCAGCTATCGTAGGGCACAGGAATCTTGAAGGAGAATTAGTTACAAAATAAAACAAGAACACACACGAAACTTGAAGCTGTAGTACATTAGTGCTGTGGAATAATGAAAGAGTGACAAAGAGGAACTCAGACACGAACAAAGATGATGATGATAAGACATCGCATATCGAAGTTTTCATTGTCAATGCAGAAAAATGGGGTTTTCCTTGGACTGACCACAAAACCAGTCTGAAGAGAGCTCAAGAGGCTCCGGCATGTTTGATGCTGAAGAAAACTCAATGCCTATAACATGCAACAATGAATTCATGTAATCAAAAATAAACTAAGATATTGACAGACAAGGGTGTAGAGCTGGTTGAAAAATACTACATATTTTCAGCGAAAGAAGAGTAGAACATTGACATTTTTTGATTTTTTCAATTTTTTTTTAATTTTTTTTTTTTTTTAGAATTGCAACAAAATGAAAAATGAAAAAGTTTTCAGATTTTGGTTTTTTTTCTTTTCCCATTTTCCAGTGAAAAAAGTGGGAAAGGGGGGAAAGACAAACACTTCTTGTTTTTTTGTTAGAAAAAAAATGGATAATTTTGATGAAAACAACTTTTCCGTGAAAAAAATTGAGTTAAATTGTAAAGGCATTTTTCATTGAAAAAAGTATTTCAATGGAAAAAAAATTCAACTAGCTCTGCAAGGATAATCCCCTGACAAAGTGGAAAGGAGAATATATATAATTTGTGTGTCTGGGCCAGGTCTTATTTTTCCCCCTGTATTTTCCATCTCCTTTGGGAAATACTCATCCCCTCGCAAATCTTTTGGATTTGATAAAATACACCGTAAGGCCTAAAATTTCAAATTTAGGGTCTTAAACCCATATTTTGGCCTGATTTTCATAAAATCCACTTTGAGTCAATGGGACCAACGTGTGCTCAGCACCTGAAATCAGGCCACAGATTAGGTGCCTAAATATGGATTAGTAGCCAATCTAAAGGTTAGATCATTGCTCTTAAAATCAAGAGGGATCCCAAACTCTGTGAAACATGAATTAACGTCAGCGTGGCCCAAATGTTGGTCTAAACTCTTAGAAGGGAGACTATTGACTTTTGTTAACTTAACCTAAAAATCTGTCGCAATTTAGTGATTGTCAGGTTACTAAACATAGGGATTAAGTCCCAAATTGATCCCCCAAATAGTTCACATTTGAACTCTTTGAGGTTTGCCCTTTTCTATTCTAAACTCAAGTCTTCTCTTTCCTTTCTTTCCAATCAGATGTTTCTCCCTTGTGCCCTGTTTCCCTTCCCCTAAAGCCAAGCTGTTTCTCTCTGATTCTCAATAGATACCCCACATTTGGTAATTTTCTGTTAAAGAATCTCATGTCCTCCCTTCATTTCCTTCTGGGCTCTTACTAAATGAAGAATTCAAATCTTGGCTTCACGTCTCCTGAATAGACACTGCTTCTCTTCTAACCATATGAGCCCCTGGAGCTTAAGAAGTTTGAAGACAGTAGCTACCTACGTAGCAGAGAAACCAAGGTGGATTTCAGCAAAATCAGGAGAACGGCACAGGCTCAGTGATGGAGGAAGGTAGGTATGTTTCCTTTTTCAAACCTGAAAAAAGGTTTGGATTCAGTTAGAGATTTGGCCCAAGACTCAGGTGTGCTTTTCTTTTTGAAATACTTTGCCCATCTTTAGTCGGACAACACTCCTATATTTACATAAAATCTGAGAGAGACAAGGAAGAGGGAAAACCCAGCTGGGATTCATAACCACTAAGGGCTCAGTCAAAAGCCTACTGAAATCAATGAAAGTTGTGTTTTGGTCATGTGGGAATAGGCCTAAAATTATTGCAGTGTTACCAGAGGCAATTCCCACTAAATCACATGCCGTTCAGAACCAAGTGATTTTCATTAGAAAATGGGGAGGAAGAGGAATTAAGTTGGCTAAATTTTCTATTGGACCTCAGAAAATGAACTTTCAAATGTTTACATTATTTCCCTCTCCCCATTTTTGACCTACACAGAAACTCAGGTTTGTCTGCACAAAGAGTCCAGTTCAGTGAATACGTGCACACTGCAGTCAATGGGACTAACTCAGGAACATACATTTGTGTATGTGTTTGCAGAATCACAAATGAAGCCGATAGTGGGTGATCACTAGAGATGGTTGAAAGAAATGATTATTTTTTCTGCAAAAAAGTTGGAGAAAAAAAATCACCTATCAGAAGACGTATTCTACATTTCTAACCAGCTCTAGTTAATCACAACTGCGGAGGAGTTGCGGGTGCATTTTCACTACATTTCCTGGAGGACTTTACTGTGAAACCATAACAGATGCACCTGAATTGCAAAGTTGTGCACAGAATATCTCAAATCTACATTTTTTTCTAAAGTTCAGGGTTAGTCCAAAACTCCAGAATTGAACTATCATAAAGAGAATGGCTACCCACAGCATTTGGAGGCAGTTCTGGATCTTTACTTTCCTTGCATTCAGGGGTGTTCTGAAGTTTTGCTTCAGGCCAATTTTAAAAATCTTAATTATAATTCTTAGAACAAGCACCAAAAAGCATTTTGAGAACCTCACAATACAGATTCAAGATATGATCTATGACCGGATCAGCTTACAAGCAGAGCTGGTAAAAAGTGAAGAAGAGGAATGCTATGAAAACTTGCTCAGAATTTTTTTTCTGAATTTCAAAAATTGAAATTTTATTGTAACCTCAAAACTAATTTTGAACAGCTCTACTGCTTTTCTTTAAAAAAAAAAAACCCAGTGACAATTTCAGAAAAATATTGTCTTACTCTTTTTTTTTAATTAAAAAAAAATCATCAAAATTTCACCATTGGAAAAAATTTTACCAGCTCAATTTAAAAGCTAATATCAGATTCTAGGTAAGAAAGAGGTAACAAGGTGGAAGAATATGGATAATATCAACAAGATAATGCAGTTAGGTCACAGTTAAATGGTTCATTCCCGTTCAGCAAATCATTTAGGCATGTGCTTAAAGTTAAGTGTTTAGCTGAACTAAGGCCTTGGGGCTTGAGTCTACATTCATTGTACTTAATGCCATGCTTCCATTGATTTGAATAGCGTAGAATCGGGTCAATACCCAGAATGGTCTACTGAGGGCAAGGGCCACTAAATAGTGCTGTACTTTGGAACACTGTGTTCAACGTGGTGCTGTGTCTATACCTTGACTGTGGGTACAAGCGGAATATATAATCCAAGTCTATTAGCGGAAATTCTCTATTGAGCGAACAGTAAAGTAATTTAGAAGGACTTCTGATGCTATCTGAATAATGCCACTTTTACTTTCATATCATTTTCTCTAGCATTCTCTGAGGAGGTTTGGAATACTGTAGGCAAAAATGGAAAACAAAAATGCTGGGCAATTCTCAAGGGGTGAACTGCTAAGACAACAGCAACTCAAGGAAAAAAGGATAAAGATTTGATTTATTTGATGTAATTGAGCTGGAATTCATTTTTCATTAGGATTTGGCACCTTGCATACTGATAATAGCTACTGCTGGACTTGTAGCTCTGCTTCCTTAAGGAAATGTTATTTGGTGGGGCTTGTGAAACTTTAGGAAGAAAGGGAAATGAGTTGAACAGGAATTAGAACATTGGTCTTAAAACCAAGAGGGATCCCAGACTCTGTGAAACATGAATTAGCATCGGCATGGCCAAAATTTCCAATTTTTCAATATTTTAGATACTGAAATCCACTTTACTATAAGCTAAATGTAGATGTGTAAGTGCTAATTTCAGGTACCCAATTTAAAAATATTGGCCTATGTCCATTAACAGTGAGTTTGATGCATAGTCTTAACAGATAGTAAGAATGTAAATGGCAAACTACAAAGGCACTTTGATTTAATCATTTAAACAATAAGTTATTTCAATGCACATTTATATTCATACTGCTTATTATTCAGGCAGCCTTTTGTGGTATAAGAGCATCGAGCTTCGTAACCCCAGATCTCACCTATCATTTGCCTGCTAGGTATCAGGGCCGGCTCCAGGCACCGGACGAGAAAGCACGTGCCTGGGGCAGCACATTGTAAGGGGCGGCATTCTGGCCAACCTTGAAGCGGCACATTCCGGTCACCTTGCCGTGGTTCTTTTTTTTTTTTTTTTTGCTTTGGCAGCCCGGTCCGCTGCTCCGGAGCCCCCGGCCGGCGCTCCGCCAGTCCCAGCCCAGCCCTGCAGGGGCACGGACTCTGGCCCGGGGGGGTAGGAACTAGCGAAACCCACCGCTCACCGTGCCACCGGGCTCCTTGGGATGTGCCACTCCCCGCCGCCTGCACCGGCCTTCGCCTCCCGCGCTGCTCTGAGCCCGGCCCGGCCGAGCCGCCTTTAAAGGAGCGGCTGAGCCAGCACCTCCTGCAGCCCTTGGGGGCTCCGCCTGCCCGGCCGGGAGAGGCACCCCAAGGCCGGAGGGGGAGCCCCTCTCGCCTGGCTGCGAGCGGGCTGCAGCGCCTGGCTGCCCACGGGCGGAGGGAGCGGGCAGGCGCCGTGCTTCACCCCCCTGCGAGCCACCTTGACTGCCCTCCACGTGCTCCCTGCGACTGCTGTTCGTTTGTTTTTTTTGCTTCGGCAGTCCGGCCGCCCTTTTTTTTTTTTTTTTTTTTTTGCTTGGGGTGGGAGAAAAAAGCTAGAGCCGGCCCTGATAAGTATATAAAGTAGGTTGGCTGATCCCGTGGTTAGGGCACTAGTCTTGGATTTGGGAAACCTCATTCAAGCCTCTGCTTTGCTACAAACTTCCTGTATGATCTTGGGCAAGTCACTTAGCCTCTTTGTGCCTCATCTGTAAAATGGGGATAATACATTACAGGGATGGTATGAGGATAAACATAAAAATCTTGTGAGGTGCTCAAATACTACAGTAATGGTGCAGATAAGTACCTAAGACAAATAAATTGAGTAAAGGATTTTCATTTGCTGTTTTGCATTTTCCAGCATAGAACATCATTTATACAAATGGCCAGGTTCCATGTGAAGAACTTTGTAAGCATCACTTTCCCTAACATTGACCTTCTTGAAATTGACTTTATTGTAGTGACGTCATGGAGATGTCTCCTGGCAGCCCCTCATTAAAAATCTGCCACCACATTGAAGAGAGGGGTGGGGGAATGTGTATTCCTGCTTCTAATAGAGGACATGTCCTCAGTCAGGACTATGGTATTATCCCTACCTGGGATGGCTTTGTCATTGGGAATCATAAAAACACAATGCAAGGTTAAACTTGCTTTGAGAAGATATCACATTACTCAAGTGTCAGGTATTTTTCAAACACATCCATGATAGGATAATCCAGGGCAGAATTAAATCAATAAGCACTCTCTGGCCTGGGCCCCCCGGGTTTCTCACAAACACCCTTGGGAGTGGTGTTGGCCATGACTGTGGAATGGGACCCTCATCTCCCTGCACATAGAACACAAAGGTAGCAGGGGGCCCTTTTCCCCTCTGGAGAGGCAAAGGTTGCATCAGGCTGGCCCCGTAGAAGGGAGGGCTGGATCTGCTGTACTCTTCTTGTTCTGCCGCCCACAGAGTCCTCTGCTGAAGTGGTGTTAGTAGGGCCCCCAGAGCAATGGATCCTGGAGCTGACACTCCATTTAGATGCATGGCGCAGCTCATTACTCTCTGGCTGTCAGCAGACTCAGGCAGATGTCCCGGCGTGAACCAGCTACACGTGGGTCATATTTCACGCTTTCCTTTGGAATCAGGGATTTGTATTTAAATCAAGGCAGACATGCTGACGTCATCTTATGAGTCCAGGAGCTGGCGTTCTCGGCACTGGCCTACGTTTGCTTTATCTTGGCCTTGCCAGGGCCTCCTTACAGGCATCTCTGAGCCAGATTTTTAAAGGTTTTTAGGCCTAATAAGGTTTTCAGAAGTGACTAGGTGCCTAACTCCCACTGAAATCAATGGTAGTTAAGCCCCTAGGCACTTTTGAAACTCCCGCTAGATGCCTGTCTCCATCTTTAGGCACTTAAATACCTTTTAAAATTTGGCCCTCTTTCTAAGTCTCATGAATCACGTGAGTTGAACACTGCTAATTCTCTAGGTTTTCCAAAATATCTCTCTGTCCAATGAATTAAATGTAATGTGAGTGTGTTGGCCACCTGGTGTGGGCTTTTCCCTTCTTAGAGCGGGGAGGGATAGCTCAGTGGTTTGAGCATTGGCCTGCTAAACCCAGGGTTGTGAGTTCAATCCTTCAGGGGGCCATTTAGGGATCTGAGGCAAAAATCTGTCTGGGGATTAGTCCTGCTTTGAGCAGGGGGTTGGACTGGGTGACCTCCTGAGGTCTCTTCCAACCCTGATATTTTAAAATTTGGGGGGAGGGATAGCTCAGTGGTTTGAGCATTGGCCTGCTAAACCCAGGGTTGTGGGTTCAATCCTTGAGGGAGCCACTTAGAGGGATTTGGGGCAAAATTAGTACTTGGTCCTGCTAGTGAAGGCAGGGGGCTGGACTTGATGATCTTTCAAGGTCCCTTCCAGTTCTACAAGATAGGCATATTATATTATATTATATTATATTATATTATATTCTTAGTTCTGATTTATAAGAAAGCAGGTGAGTTTAATTGAGAAAATAAATGGATAGCCCCTCGCCTCTTCTCCCAGCAAATGCACACATCCTCGGGACAAAGAATTTCTTGGAGGCTAAGCAGGGAGTTCCCCTGCGAAAATATTGGCAGCCCATCCTGGCTTTGTCATACTGTATATAAGAAGCCAAAGCCTCAGTGGGTATAAATCAGCACAGTTCCTAAATTGACTTACGCTAGTTGAGGATCCGACCCACTATCCTTTTGATAATATGGAATGGATACTGAAGAATAAAGTTACATAATAAAGCAAAGAGCATAACTTTCTTTCTGGAGTTTGCTTGCATTGTTTGGAAGTTGAAAAAGTCAGTGCAATAATACTATTGACTGTAGTACAAGAATTAATTTTGTGATACTAAATCAATACACATTGATATCTAGAACTCTGTAGATATAGAAATAGCTGTAGATAGGCTGCATCGTGTATTAAATGTAAAACCATTAGTAATCTGTCAAGCATTCAGTATCACTATTTGACATTTAGCGCCTTGTATAATGATGCTGCACATGTATCTCTAGTCACCAGAGTTCAAATTTTGATGGAACCCAAAGCCTGAACCTGAACTTGCTGTTAGACTACCAGGAATCAGTCTGAGTTCCAGCCCTTTTGTTTAATCACTAGCAAATAGCCCTAGGATTTTAAACATGCCATATGAAATTAGTTGAAAATTGTACAGCACACCATTATTTGGTACAAGTAGACTTCATTTCAGTTCACTCTGGCTTTTCCGATATTTCTTCTGATTGCTGCCCAACCTACGATGTGGAATTTGAAATGAAAAAAAGAAAAGAAAACAAAGTTGCAGGAGGGAAAGACACATTTTTAAAACAAAAATCCAGGTGAGACTTCAGATGAGCGTACGTAAACTATTCCGTGGACTGACAAGTCTGTTCTCTTTTGAGAAAAGCACTTGAAACTCCATGTGCAGACAATGCTACAGGAGGCAGTACACTTTTGGGAAAGACATGGTACCCACTCTGGGGAGATAAAGTGACCTGGGTAGCAAAGTTTGTAAACAGAATGCAGAGGAGATCTTTTTATTTAAAGTGAAGTGATTTTGGCATGCTGAGCACCATTCCTGTTATGCCAAAAAATCACCAACAAACTCTGTCTTAACATAAAAGGCAAAACTGCTGTGTGAAATCACTAGAAAATATGCTAAGGAAGGATCATGACTGAATCAAACTGCCCGAGGGAAAAACAGTTATAGCTATGGAAAAATAATCTTGACCCTTTTCATACTAAAATCCAGGTATGTGAAGTAAATCGCAGCATGGCAGAAAGGTGATATTTGTCATCTGTGTGACAAAGACAAATTAGAATCTAGCCATTTTAGGGTGGGAATGATTTTCACGAAAATTAATGACTTGATTAGAAGGAGAAATGAAGCTTCTTCAAGGGGACATGCAAATAAAGGAGGAATCACTAAAACTGTCATCTGATGTAAAGTGAACATTAAAAAGAGAAAGATAGGATATTGTAAAAAGAAAAAAATTGATATATCAATCGTACGCTGTTAGTAAGTATAAAGGAAAGCGAGAGGGGAAGAATTTGTCCCAGTACATGTGTGACTTACAAAGTATTTCATTTAAATAAGGGCTATGCCACTATTTTCCAACTGAGACAGCCACAACTCTAAATAGCACAAGAATCTGAATACTGTATAACCATGGACAACTTGTCTTGTGGTGTTTTTGACATTGCATTTCTCCGATTGATGCAAATATTGTTGTTTTAGTCTATTTCGGATATTTGTCTGCGCACTGTCGAAGAGATTTGCCCCTTAATGTCCAGGCGAGGGTGATGTAAAACAATTTGTTTCCGTAAGTGCAAGTAGCCATCTCAGGCAGCAGATTCAAGAGCATGGTGTCTGCAGATTGATTTCTTCTACCATTCAAGAGGACTAGGCTACTATAGGACAAACAACTGCAATCATTATAAGGAAGAAACACGTCAGACTAAGCCACACAAGCATTCAACCTGATTTCTAACTTCAGCAGTTTAGTTAAGAACAAATCTTCAGTGGCAATTAGTTTTCAGTTTAAGGCACTGGAGTAAGCGTAAAGGAAAGGCCAAATTTTAAGTGTGTGAAAGGGCTCGTGTACAGCATATTGCCACCAAAAGTGTGGTTAATTTTTTATAGGGATGTACTCTAAAAACCTGCATTAACAACTAACATTTGGTTTGATTTTGGGGAACATATGAAAAACTTCAGTGGTACTTGTATTTTCTTCATGTCTAAACTGTCTGTAGGATATTTATTTCTTCTCCCCTTCCCTTTTGTCACCCTCTGCCTGGATAGACACAAACCTTTTCAAGCTGATGTTTGTGACATAGAAAACAGTCAAAAATTATTTGTTGACTATTGTCTTGTTTTCTCAAATAACGTAATGTTTGGGGAGAGGGCAACATAACAGTTCTTTCATGATACATTTTGTGCTCAAACCTAGTTTGTTGGGAACACAGTAGGCCAAGTCACATGGTACCTATTGGACTCAAAATGGGAAAAAATATATACAGTAACTCCTCACTTAAAGTCGTCCTGCTTAACTTTGTTTCATTGTTACGTTGCTGATCAATTAGGGAACATACTCATTTAAAGTTGTGCAATGCTCCACTCTTACGTTGTTTGGCTGCCTGCTTTCTCCACGGCTGGCGGCCTCCCTATGCCATCTCCCCCCCCAGCGCCTCCCACCCGCGGGCAGACCCCGTGGATCAGCGCCTTCCCCTTCCTCCCCTGCCTCCTGCCTGGGGCAATCAGCTGGCTTGCCGCATTCGGGAGGCAGGGGAGGGAGGGTGAGCCTGCGTGCCAAGTCCTCGCTCCTTCCCCCTTCCTCCTGCCTCCAAAACGCCGCAAGCCAGCTGATTGCCCCAGGCAGGAAGGAGGCGGGAGGAGCGAGGACTCGGCACACCTCCCCCCTCCCTGCCCTACGTGGCAATCAGCTGGCTTGTGGCGTTTAGAAGGGAGGGGAGGGAGGGGGGAGGAGCCAGGACGCAGGGAGCGAAGTAAAGGGAGAGGAGGGGGGGGGAGAAGAGGCGGGTCAAGGGTGGGGGCTTGGGGGGAGGAGGGGAGTGGGCGGGCTGAAGGTTGAACCCCCCACCTCTGGTGCTTGCAGAGTAGGGGAAGCTGCCCTGGAACCTAACCCCCCCTATTTACATTAATTCTTATGGGGAAATTGGATTCGCTTAACATCGTTTCAGTTAAAGTCACATTTTTCAGGAACAGAACTACAACGTTAAGTGAGAAGTTACTGTAGTGCTAAGCTCAGCCTACAAACCAAGTATTTGGTCAAAAATGAGTTGCCAAATCAAGACCCTATTCACAGTCAATTGCATAACTGTTCGTGATATGACCATCTGTAGAGCTGGCCAGAAAATGACAATTCCATTTCACGAAAACTTTCGAGGTTTCAAATCAGTTTTTATTCTGTGTTGGAAGGAAAACTAAACTTTTCAAAATCGTCGCTTTAGAAAGTGAAAGAGAGTTGTTGCAATGTCAGTTTTTGGACTGAAAACATCAGGTTTTAATTTTTTATTTAGGTGTCTCTCTCTCTCTCTCTTTCTCTCTCAGATTGATCAGAGTGCACTATGGACCTCAGAAACCTTCCCATAAAACATTTAATCAAAATCGATAAGTTTCCATGAAATGTTTTGTTTTTGACAAACTGGCACATTCTGATGAAAAAACTTTGGTAGAATATTTTCCAACCAGCTCTAATATTTTCTCAACTTTTTGGTATGCTTTGGCAGTGAAATTGTTAACAATTTTGACGTTTAATTACCATCTTTAGACTGTAGATCTAATATGCATTGATGAGCAGGGCAGTTCACACCTCTCCGAACTATATTATTAGACTCTCTCTCTGGAGACTCAAGCAGAGATCACTCTACCGCTTTACACTTGTCCAAAGTTTGAAATGTAACTTTACAATCAGATATTTTGTAATTAAATCTTAGATTCTGGAGCACAATATGTTAGCCTGCTGAAAGATACCTGCTTCCTGAGCAGCGATGAGTAGGACTAATTTGTTTGTGGGTGAAAATAATTCTCTTTTGTTCCTGATTAACTGATCTTATCCCATGTGCTTAGGAACATCTGCCCAGTTTACAAGATGCCACTTCTGTCTTTCTCAGTGAGACAGAAATGCTGCATTTTAACTAAGTTCTGATGCAACCAGAAAAGTCACCCAAAAATGTCTCCTAGCTTCTGCGCCTGACTGCTTGTGCTCTAACTGCCCTGTGTAGACCCTGCTGCCATGCTCAAAAAGGTTCCTAGTGTGAATTAATGCAGTTTCAAATGGGACTACATTGATGCACACTTGGTCCCTTTAGAGCAGGGCAGTTAGAGTGCAACACTTTAGAGTGCTCTGCAGTTTACACTCAGGTGGTGTGAATTGCTGCACATTGGGTAAACAAGCCCTTAGTCCCAAATTTACTGAGACTGGTGCTGCAGGTCTTCAGCTGGATGCTAATGCTGCTGGAATCATCAGTAAAGTCCCCCCAGGCCTTCTCAGTGCCTTGCAGGGTAGGGAGGGCTGGCAGGAGATGGGAAGCTATATTCCATTCAGGTGAGAAAGGGAGCCAAGCAGTTCATAGAATATCAGGGTTGGAAGGGACCTCAGGAGTCATCTAGTCCAACCCCCATGTCTTCCATCTTGTCCTCCAGTTGGGTGGAGGAATAGGTGTTCTGTGGAGCTAGCCACGGATTCATGAGAACAACCTCTCTGTTTCCCATGGATTTGCCCTCTTCATAGGATGTAGCTCTGTACAGTCACTGACTCTTCCCCCCACGAGGTTTCCTTCCCTTTGCACTCAAGGAGTTCAAACTCTTACTGTGCTCTAAGTTTATCCCATTTATCAGGAGGATGCCGTGTGCCCACCCTTCCGAATATTCATCCTAGGCATGGGCAGATATGAATGAGAACTCTATCCACCACCACACACACCCATTATTTTCTTTTTATTTGTGCACAGCTCTGAACATTTCAGTATTGCCAAATCTCGCAATATTATCGTGAGTTCCCAGACTCATGTGATTACATGAGAATCTCGGCTGTCATTTAAAGAACACAAACAAGTTTCTAGCCCTGGTGTTGGAGGAGAAAAGCTTGATAATGTGGAGTGAGTGAACTCTAAAGGCTAAAATCAGAAAGCAAAGAAAAAGAGCTCCGTTTATTTTATTTTTTTTAAAGTCTCGTGAGTTTTAAGCTAATCCTTATGATTCTTTGGAGCCTGACTCACGATTTTTGAATGCTTGGAATTGGCGATGCTGAAAATCTTATAAAGTCCCTGTTTTGCGGGATATTCATAGCCCAGTTTTACAAACCCAAGAGGACAAAGTGCGTTGGATAAGCAATCCAAACTTGTTGGTGTCAATCCAAACCAAACCCAAACTCTTAATCAACTCTTAATGTATTTTAAAGCTGGGTCTCTATGCACCCAGCTAATTTGTGTGCAGGTTCCACGACAGCTTGCACAAATGCACTGAACTTTCCACTTGCATGTGGAACAACTCAACTTGCAGGCAAAACGGTAGTTTTGTGCGCACAATAAGCGGGCAATTGCATACCTATTGGCACACCTATTTTCTTATTTTAAAATCTAGCCCTAAGGCTTTGTTCAGAGTCAAAATAGGTCCAGCTGACAGAGTGGCGCTTTGAATATTGCTGTTCTCATTTGGATCAGGAAATAGCCTCCATTAGAAGATTGGTAGACAGATCTAAAATGAAGAAATGATTATTTTCCAGCAGGCTTTGAAGTCCACGCTTTTTGATGTTGTTTGGTGGCGATTGCTGGGATTATCTTCATATCCTCCACGTATGTTTAAACATAAATTGCATTTGACTGCAGTGACACTAATTATGGCAGAGGCGATCAAATGCAGCCCCCCTGCTGGTGAGCTCAGCCAGGAAACCAGTCATGACTGACAAGGGTTTCTAGTGCTTTAGACAATTGGAATTTCATAAACTGTCCTTCACTGTCCCCCCCCATCGACTTAGAGAGAAAGTAACAGAATAGGCTAGATCCAGAATCACCATCTGACAATCAGAATATCCCACTGACAACCATCGGTGCTTAGAACGTGAAGCTGCGGCTTTGCAGCCAAGGTTGGATATACTGACATATTATCCCCCCGAGGCACAGTTCCAACCTTTTTATTTCCCCTTTGTTTTAAAAAAAAAAGAATAACCTTCTTCCCTGAAAAATGAAATTTCTCAGTGACATGCCTTTGAGGTGTTTGACCAAATATTGTAAAAACACAGCCAGGGCTAATAATCCTAAAAGAACCGCGTTGCATTCCTCTGACATTGGAATCCTTTCAGTTAGTTTACAGTACATTTGAATCACAGTGTCACTCATCCGCTCAGTTGCCATTAACTTAGCCTGGAATTTCTTCTGTCCCTGCACAGAAGCAAAAGGGTCAAGTGTCTCCTTCATGCTCAGAACTGCAGCCTGAATAACAATTCTGCTCCGGGTAATTGTTATTAATTAAGCTATTCCAATCAGTCTCCATGTTTTTGTTGTAATAAATAGTGAATGCATTTGTAACCTCTGTCATCTTTGTTATTAGGAAGGGAAAACAAGAGAGCCCTGTTCCTTGAGACCATGCCTCATGGGATTTCTGTGGTGTCATTGAGTAGCCTTCCATATTGCCTGATATTTTTTTCTTTTTAAAGGCAGGGGGCACCCTATTAGAATGCAATGCTGAGCAGGCTCATTATTGTCAAATTAGATTCACTGACCTTCACTGCTATTTACCAGGAACAGACAGGCAGCTTCGAGGACATTTTGCAATGGGTAAATTCACACTGAGTGCCACTCACCGACAACTGGATCTCTCACGCTTCTGCATTACTGGAATATGCAGGAATGTTTAAACCCAGTCACAAGCCTTGTGTTAATAGAGTAGTTCTTTAAATGGATCACATGCCGTACCCTCTGTACACCTCCCTCACCTCCTCGCATGCTCGCACATTCTTCAGATTAGATTAACT
Source organism: Platysternon megacephalum (assembly GCA_003942145.1). Classification (NCBI taxonomy): domain Eukaryota; kingdom Metazoa; phylum Chordata; order Testudines; family Platysternidae; genus Platysternon; species Platysternon megacephalum. The sequence goes on along the minus strand of QXTE01000015.1, from coordinate 15,042,626 downwards.
AGACCTTCAAGGTAAGTGTACAACCAGGGCAATAGGTAGCACCAATATTGGGACCAAGTGGACTGAAAGTGGTACACCATGTCCTGTGTAGGTGGGTAATTGAAGTTTGGCCTTTTTTTTTTTATGTTTTCTTGAATTAATTTTAAATAAATTAAAAACCGCTATTAATTTCTACGCAGTAATGATGCATTAGATTCTTATAATCCAGCATCCTTTCTCCCTCTCTCCATCTAATTGTTTGTTACTTCCACTTGTGATTTGAAGTTTAAAATTAGACTGTAAATTCATCAGTGCCAGAACCGTGTCTTTTTACTAGTAATGTCATAATGATGAGGATAATACACTCTTATATAGTGCTTTTCATCAGCACATCTCAAAGTGCTTTACAAAGGAGGTTAGTAAAGAACCTGTAGACATACAGCACCTAAGATGCATTCAGTCCTTGTAACAAATTTCAGCTAAAAAAGCTATTGATCCACAGTTCTTTATTTTGTTATTAAATGTTGACTTCTCCTATGGTGGCATTTATAGAAATGTTATTAAATATCAAGGTAGAGTCCTAGAAAGTAATTGGGGGAGTGTGTGTCCATTTACAAGACTTAATCCTTTCCCACTGGCAGTAGAGCCATTATGCAGCTGTTATAACTTTCAGTGCTCTACTACTTACAATCCTGTGCTCCTAATGGGACAATTTGACCAGTGGATCTGTGTAGCCAAATAAACCACTGGGCATGTCTTTGCCCTGTCCCCAGCACTCCCCTCTGTGTTGCTGGAGCACTGACTGCAGAGGAGGGGACATATTGGCCAATACGTGGTATGCTGCCTCTGAATGAGGGAACTGTGATGTAGAGCTGGTCCAGAAATGTGTCTTTTTTTCCTGTGAAAAATGTTGGGTTTTCATTAAAAAAATGGAATGTTTTTGTTTTTCAGCAAACAAAACAGAGAATCAGGTCCTAACTTTTCCTGTGTGGGGACAGGGCAAAACACTGAATTTTTAAGACATTTATTTCTCACCAATAGCTTAAAAAAAACCCAGTCCTTTACTCTGTCTAAAGAAGTGGGATCAAGACAAAGTAAAAATTTATGGGATTGAAAAACAGCTTCTGAGTATATTTGCCGTATGCATGTGCATGCGGGCACACACAATCTTTGTTTTCCCTCTTAACCTACCGCATATAATTTCCAGCAAAGTGTTTGCAGTTTTGTTTGAAGAGAGACAAGCTTCAGGACAAATATTACTCCATTGATAAAACAGTCCTATTGTTGGAGTCTTGGAGGAGTCACAACTAATGCTGTTTCTGCTCATGGGATTTACCATTTGGAAGATATTTTACTGTTATCTCATGACATTTCCCTGCACTTTTATGCTCATTTATGTAACTGTTTTCTTTGATTTATGGCCGGTTTTCTTCATTTATCGCAGTGCCATAAATTGTGTGGCCTTACTTTCAATGGTTATAAATTCAACAACATCACTAAACCACAGAATGAAAAAAAACCAACCCCACCACTTTTCAAACCGCCTTCTTATCACAACCATAAACAAAACAACCCCCTCTCTCTATACAAATGTACAACCAAGAATCAAAATAAGTCGGGGCACTAGGCTTCTTTGTTCGAGCCAGTATTTCTTGTTAGTGTAGGATGCAAGGAGTTCAAATCTGATGAAAGGACATAAGAGAACAAAACTTGCAGCAAGGAAAACACCATTCAAAACATACTTTAAGTGGAAAATGTATCCTATCAAACTATACACTCTACTCCAAATCCAAACTCTGCCATCCTTACTCACATTGAATAGCACCGCATTGCGCAAACCATCCTAATGAAGTAAATGAGACTACTCAAGGAGTAATGTACTAGTGAGTGGTAAGGGCTGGGGGTAGAACAGGGCCCATGCCTGGTGTTTATGTCACAAAGCTGGTGACAGTGCTACCCTTCTGAACTGACCACACAGGGTCCAAGGTAATCAAACCCGTAGAGATTTATCTCAAAATTAAACACAACAACCACACAAAAAATAAAACAACACACCTCCACGCAGAGATCAAGTGCATAAGTTTCAGCCTCAGAAGAAATGTTCCAAAAACTTTGAGAATAACAAACAGGGGGGTTATAAATTGCTCCAATGGTCCCAATTTTCCAAACCATGTGCTTTAAGTAAGCTCCTAAATCCATATTTAGGCACCTAAATAAAACTGGTTTAAATTTCCGAGGTGCTGCGCACCTGAAGCTCCCATTGACTTTGCTCGGATTTGTGGTGCTCAACATCTCTGCAAAGTAGGCTACTTTAATTTGAGTGCCTAAATATGAATGTAGGAGTTTAATTTAAAGCACTCATATTTGGAAAAAAAAAAAAAAAAAAAAGGCCTGTTTGTGTGTATATGTTTGTGCGTATGTGCACAGGCGCTGACTCTGTGAGTGCTCCGGGGCTGGAGCACCAACAGGGAAAAAATGATGGGTGTTGAGCACCCGCCAGCAGCCCCACCCATCAGCTCCTCCCCCTCCCCCCAGCGCCTCAGGGCACACTCAGGGGAGGGAGCAGAATGGGGTAGGAAGGGGTGGAAGTGCGGGTGGAGCAGGGGTGGGGTCAGGAAGAGGCAAGGTAGGGGCGGGGCCTTGGGTGGAGTGGGGGCAGGGTCTGGGGCAGAGCGGAGGTCGGGCACCCCACGGATCATTAGAAAGTTGGCGCCTCTGTTGTGTGCGTGAGTGCATACCCGCTCTCTGTACATGTAATTGTAATTACTGTAGATATTTTGCATTTTGTATGTGTAATTATATCCATACGCACCTTTACAAGATGATACCATACGAATCCCTGTTTATATCTGAACTGTGAAAAAAATATAAGAAATGAGGGATTGTCTCTAATAAAACATATTTGTTAGCTTTAAAATTAGGCGACACATAATATAGAAAAAACACAGGTTTTTATTCTATATATTTTAATGATCAGAATAGTTAAGCTTTGCATCCTATAAAATGTAGAAATCTGCACTTTAATAATCTGTTTTTATATCTCAGTATAACGGGGGATATTCAGAAAATAAAGCAGCCAATTAAAAGTCTGCATTCTTTCTCAAACTTGATAGATAAAAAAAAATCTTATTTTACACACATTATCACAGTGCCCAAACTGTGGCCCTGATGCTCAGGGCCTTTATCTCTGTAAGAACTGCAGGATCAGACCCCAAATGTATCTTGCCAGTCACAATACAGCCGTCAGAATTACCTTGGTATTAAACTGTGCAACCACTTGTGTTCTCAGCAATACTTAAAGGTCTAAGTAATATTTAATCAGCTGCCTTATATTATGTGAACTTTCTTGTCTATTTGACAAGGTTTTTTCCTGTTGTTTTTTTTTAAGCCTGTGTGTTCATCAGTGGAAAATAAACTACAGTAGTTTAATTTCAGCTTAGGAAACCTGTGGATATTGGCCAAAAAAAAAAAAAGTCATATTCTACTGAGTTGCACATTCAGCTTGAGGAAGTTAGAGAGAAACATTGCTGTCAGTTAATTTTGTTTTCTCTCTTGCTCAGTTGAGAAGAGGTTATCAGGCCCTGAAGGGACTATTCTGTGCTTAAACACTCAATTTATTTGATCCCTCATGAACAGTTGTTTTTCTTTATTTCCCACATGTTTGTCTTTAGTTCTCCTAGTTTTAGTGTTGCAAAGTTGCTAGAATTTTGGATATAATTTCTTGTTAAATAAAGTCATTGCTCGATCTAATTAAATATCATAGACATTTGATCCTTTTAATTATGTGACCTGTGGATTATACGATAATTGCTAATTTACTCCACACATTGTTGTTCTATATAATTGTACTTTGTAGGTCTCAGGGAAATATTTCAGGTTTTTTTTACATCACAAGTAACCATATAGTTACCCTGTAACTAAATAGTAATTGCCATGTACTTAAATGGTAAATAATTACCCACAATTACATTAATATACGCCTTGTGAAATAAAGCACTGATAACACCCCCAATCTGAGCTGCATTTTTTGCACAAGCACAATCTTAACATGTTGAGAAAGAAGACCAAAAGAAACTTTTATCATGTTTAGGGTGACCACACAGAAAGTGTGAAAAATAGAGACAGGAGGTAGGGGGTAATAGACGCCTATACAAGACAAAGCCCCAAATATCGGGACTGTCCCGATAAAATTGGGTCATCTGCTTCATGTCACGAACGTAGTTTAAAATATACTGAAAGTGTAATGAAACTGCAGAAAGGACCCAATTCCTATTCCCATTGAAACTGATGGCAAAACTCCCGTTGATTTCAATGGGATTAGGATTGGGCCTGCACTGGATGAATAGACTTCCCTGTGGGCACCCAAAATGGGTATGTTTGTACACTGTTCATTAAAACGCATTTAAGTAGAGTGAATGTGTGCAGAATTCAGGCAACCCCTCTGCAAAAAAGCCCCCTGGCTGTTCCAGAGACAAATAAAGTGCGAATCCCTAAGGAGTTTCAGTATTGTTGGAGTTGCTAGGGAATTCTGGTACTGCATTGCCAAGGCAATGCTCTGTGCAAGTTAAGCAGACACTTGGTCCTCTAGGAGAGGGGCAGCTTTACAAAGAAAGAAGTGGGGGAGGGGGAAGGAATACTTCATGTTTTCAAGCTAAGAAGCATTATTCATAAGGAAGGGAAATGATTTCGTATCAACTTCGCCCCAGATGTGACAGGGGTCTCTCTCAGTGAATCAGTTCTTGGTTTAAAACACACATGGAAACACCCACAAAAGTGTTTCTTTTTCATGTTATGCAGTTATTCATTTAGTGGCTTGTCTTCTCTTTTCTTCCCCTACCCCCAAGAAACCTGCCTGCCATTGTGCACAGAAGAGGCAACATAAAACCTTCTCATTGTTGGGCAGGTTTTTCCTACAGCTGGTAGTGACCTCACAGAGCAGAGAGAGCCAGGATGGCAGTTGGTGTGTCTGTATATGTGGTGTAATGACGTTCGTGCTCTCTAAGGAGAGCTGACCTCCCACCCGATAATCCTGGGAATTACAATTGTAAAGAACTGTTCTGTATGAGACAAAAATTTACGCTGATGAAGTGAAGGGTGAGAGCACAGATGGGGTTAGTTAATACTGGCAAAGCGCTCTGGTCTAGTGGATTAAGGACACTTCTGGAAGTTTCGTTACCAAGGTTCTAGTTTGTAATCTTTTCAAACTTCGGTGCAGAAAGCGAGGTCCCTGGATCCATATGTCAGTACCTGAACAAAAGTGGCCAGATTTTCATAAATACTGGACACCAGTGACTCTCACTAATCTTAGTAGGAGTTGTTGATGATCAATCTTCATTTGGGTGCCTAAATACAGATTTAGGGTTCTATGTGTAGGCATCCAGGTTTGCAAATGTAGGCATTTACCTACACAGAGGTAAAATACTGTATGTACACTTCTACCCCGATATAACGCTGTCCTCGGGAGCCAAAAAATCTTACCACGTTATAGGTGAAACCGCGTTATATCGAACTTGCTTTGATACGCCGGAGCGTGCAACCCCGCCCCCCCAGAGCACTGCTTTACCGCGTTGTATCCGAATTTGTGTGATATTGGGTCGCGTTATATCGGGGTAGAGGTGTACTTACAAGCCTTCCTCACAAGGATCTTGCAAGTGTAAACTAGGTTAAAATATGCAAAGAGAAATCTTGGGTCCAGGAATGCGGGGAGCAACCAAGATTAAAATCTTTGGCTTTTTTTTTTTTAATTTGCCTAATACTTGTGGCCTAGTTCCCCATTTTCTGCAGCTATCACAGTGAACTCAGCAACCCTAGTCCCTTCTACTCATCTGTCTACCCATTCTATTTGGCTCCCAGGGGAAAAGCCACAGTATAATTTTCTTCCATGTGGTTGTATGTCTACGGAACAGTGGGGGCCTAGGGCTTCCCTACTACTTAGTGATGGGGATGGGGGACTTGGCAGCTCCAATGCTCCCTGCCCCCAGGCGCTACTCCCCCAAATACATATGATATTTTAGTTGCTTTTAGGTAACATAAATAAGGCTCCAGAGTGCACACCAATATTTAGAAAGCGAAATATTTTTTTTGATTTATTAGCTAGGAGGAGGTTTTTAGGCTACTTTGCGTTTTGTCTGCATCAATCATAAATGACAATGTGGTAGAAGATCAGTTTCACTTGGGGAATGACCTTTTGTATCGTTCTATAGATTTCTCAGCTGAAGTCCTCGGTCATGGGAAAAAACACCTGCAATATCCTGACTTGGGGAGAACATGGTGGTAAAAGAGAATAGGTGTTTAATCTTCTGTGACTAATGCTATTGATCAAATTGGGAAATATAATGACAAGGAATAATGGGAAACATAATGATGAAGAGTAACTATCCAGATCTTCAATCAGCAAGTTAAAGGTCTATTCTGTGGAGTTATCTTTCCTTTGGTTAGAAAATATTAACGGAAAGGGAGGGAATTTGAACAATTTATTTAAAAAATCTGAATTGAGAAAATCTTTAAGTACATCATTTTGTACCGTCACAACCTCATTCCTGACCTGGAAGAGAACCACCAATTCTATGTAGAGACAGTCTGTAGGCCTCTCTAAACCAGACTCTACCAATTGATTATTTTGGTTGAGTGTTGCATTTGGAACTAAATTGGGAGTGCTGGAGAGATTTTATAGGAGAACAAGGGTTTTTTTTGTTTTTGGTCTCCTGCTTATGATGAGAAAGTGTTACATCCCATCTAAGCCATGATGTGTTAGGTACACAAATGTTACATATTTACTTATGTGTACTTAAAAGGAAGTCTTTCATTTTAAATTATTTTCTAATCCAGTTTCTGTGCTAGGAATTTGCCATTTTGATCGCAGAGGAGAGGTTATGTTGAATCATAGTCTTTTAAAGGATTATTCCATTAAACAATGGAATGGTGAAAGTGCAACTAGGGCAAAGGGCGAAGACTGCTGCTAGTGTCTACATACCAGGTGTCACCTTCATCCCCATGGCATCCCACCAGCTTGGAGGCTTGTACTGTCCCTCTTGATCTAAGCAAGCGGTTCCAGATTCACAGCAAGACCTCAAGGAGAGCCAGATGATAGAGCAGATGGCTGATGACTGATTTGGCAAAGTTTGATGAGTGGAAATTGTTTGCTTTAATTGCTTGTCAAGTCTGGTATCTACGGTAGAGTTAAGGGTCTACTACCTAAACTCCAAACAGAACAGAATAAGGAAAGAAAAGTGGAGGGGGGCAAGATAAACCAATTTACCCACAGCCCTGGGGAGGAATAATGCTGCTGGCACAGCCTAAAGAGTCGGTACCTACTTTCTAGTGCTGTGTACATGGTTTACGTCCTGCAGCACGTTTTCACTCTATGGCGTTGTAACTGAAGAGGACAAAATGTGTATGGTGAAACTAGATGAGAAATAATACTGGGAAAAAAATAACTTAAAATGACCAGGCAACAAAGGATGACATGGTCTAATATGAATAATTATCCTTGAAACACTGCACTATAAATCTAGTTACTAATGTGATATCATTTTGACTGATGCCCACATGTTCACTACATCCTCTGAAATATGCTATAACATAAAATGAACAGATATTTTCAGGACATAATGCAAAGTCTGCGTATCAGCCCAGGAAAGAGTAATCACACACAGATAATCATTCTTGATTAAGATACAGTCACTCTCAATATTTATAAATACCTATCACTTCTTCATGATAATCTCCTAGGACTGAGAAATTACTTCCCCTTGAAAACTGTTTTGTCATTTCAGAGACATCTTTGTGGTACTGAGTAGACACCCTCTGATGAGCCCTTGTTGAAAGGGAGAGAGCCCAGATGAAAGGGCTGCAGGAATAAGATTTAGGAGGAAGAATGAGCAATGGCCAAAGTGTCTGAAACAACGTTGGGCTGTAAATTCAGAAAGTTCATTCAAGGTCTTTCATTCTTTCAGTCATGAATGACACTAACCCTACCCAAAAAACCCTAACTCCTCCCCCCGCCACCCACCCAACCAACCAAACTAAAAAAAAACCAAATCCCCACATATTGTAAGATTTCTTTTTTCAGTTGAACAAAGGTTTAGTTTCATTTTTATGCGTCGGTACCTCATGGGTATTCGGCCAGTTTCTGATCCATTCACTCATGCTGAGTAGTACCTTAATCAATTAGTAATTGAATTAAAATCATTAACACCACTCAAATTCCTGAGTTTTCCTATACTCTATATATCCTATATTACCACATAGGTTGTGAAGAATCAAGTTAGCTGGCATGATGTTGACCGTGCATTTGCAATGTTGTTCTAGCTGTGTTGGTCCCAGGATACTAGAGAGACAAGGTGGGTGAAGGTAATATCTTTTATTGGACCAACTTCTGTTGGTGAGAGAGACAAGAGCTCTTCTTCAGGCAAGGGACAACTTGAAGCTTGTCTCTTTCGCCAACAGAAGCTGGTCCAATAAAGGATGATATCTCACCCACTTTGTTTCTCATGCTTTTGCAGTCAGTGGAGATCAGAATAAATTGTGACAGCTAATCATGGGTAAACCCAGAGGCTGAAAGCGTTGCTAGCTGACATGATGTTGTGAATACTCCTTGCCCTGGTCTGTGTTGACAGCGAAATCATATTCGGTATCAGCTTACTCCACTCTATATAGCCGTATTCAAACATGGCAACAATATGTAATATAGAGAATTCCTTAAGGAAGGCATCCCCACTTGTGTCACTTGAGCTTTGTATTAGGGCGTGTAGAGAAAATTCCAAGCCAATTGTCCTGTTCCCTATATTTCCAAGCTGCCCTCTAAGTAACAATTTGTGGTCCTGTCCACCACTTCTAACCCGCTTTCTAATTGTCTCTAATATAAAACTTTAAGGATTCCTTTAGCTAGAAATATACTCCTTCTAAGTTGAATCATCCTTCAAAAACATTAAATTTAAACGAGAGGAAAAAAGGTTTCTGAATTCATCTTAGTTTTCCTTCCTCCCAAAAGAGAGATCTACAATAGTTTAAATTCAGTAAGACCCATCCTTAATTAGAACATTCTTAATTGCAGGAAAAACCAGGTTTATGGTTGATTAGCTGAAAGATGCTAGGAGAGTGTAAAGTAATGAAAAGGCCAGGAGGGAGTTTTCCCCTTCTTTCTGTGTCTTTTACAGCAAGGGGTAATCTAGGCTATTGTTAAGAGGTGAGGATATAATGAAGGCAATGTTAAGTACTCCAAATTTGCCAGTAATTAGTGGCTTCTTAAAGGACCCATCGGTAATTTTTTCTGAGAGTTTTAGAAACTTGGCACCGATACTTGAGATTGCTAATAAAACATTACTTTATCCATTCCTTCAAGAGTCCCTGACAATGTCTAGTCTATAAAAGCAAATTTAATTAAGTAAATAAATTACTGCCAGGAGTAGCATACAAATAGATTGCAACCGTGTGAGAAAGAGGCAATGTGTATTTATTGTTTAGCTCGCCTTGTCCAAAGTAAGAGAACTTGCAATTCTGTTTTTATAAACAGTCTCCTGAAATCAATGAGTCTGATGTTTTAAGCAGTGTCTTGTGTATATATGGCCTGATTGACAAATCGATCAACAAATGAAAGTCGTGCTGCACTCAAGCAAAACCTCATGTAGAGAGAGACAAATGATTTTTATGCATTGTTGCCAGTGCCTTGTCATGAGATTCCCCCCACCCCTAAAAAAGTCAAACTCAATCTTCCATGATTTAAAAAGAATGAAAAGTGGATCTCCTGGGGCTTGCCTATACATGGAACTGCTATTCCTGAATAACTCCATGTATGGATATTCTTATTCCAGAACAAGATTATTCTACTTTTGGATTCACACATGAAGTTATTCAGGAATAACAGTTGCTGAATAGGTCCGTGAATAGGCAAGCCCTTAGAAGGTTTGATTACAAAAATTAAAAAGATCAATTGTTGAGCTAGGAGGGTTAAAAAAGAAACAGCTCGAATTAGTAGAAGACTAGTTATATTGGGTCAAAAATGATTTCTTCATTTAAATATATATTGATCATCACTAGCACAGGATAAAATAATTATCTCATATTTGTTGGAATGTTTAAGTGAATTCAGTTCGTTCATGTTCACACTTGCTACTTGTTAGTTTTGAGTGAACATATGAATGATTTAGTGTTGCTGGAAAACATGGTAATGGAAAATTTAATTTCAAAGTTGCATGCATGAGTATCTGTGGAAAGAGTAAGCCAAATTCATGCATATAAGTGCTATAATTGCTTGCATGCTCATCTAGTCAGAGAACAGAGACTATAGTCTGTGACCTAACTGCCCAATCACAAGTGTAAACAGCCTGAATTTTGAATATTTGTGACTAATCCCTAGACTGAAAATTTTGAAAGTATACGTACTGAGTAAATTGCACTGGAGTCTGGCTAGGGATAGACTGCCCAAAGATGCATCACAGATGGATGGTTGGCTCTTTTAGATGATGTCATGGGGTGGCTGGCCCTTTCAGATGATGTCAGTGTTGAACATTAAGTCCAAACGTACACAAAGGGGACTTCATTTAAACTTTCCAAAAAAAAAAACCCAAACCAATCCTTTCAGTCAGTAGGTGAGGAGGGAAAAAATGGTGGTGGGGCAGGGACACAAAATTAATGTGAGAGATGAAGAGAAGTAATTGGGGCAGGGGGTGAGAGCATGTGTGTGTGTGTGTGTGCGGGGGGGGGAATGACGCTCTGAACTGTCCTTTAATCCGAAGTTCCAAGGTGCCCTATCGGAAACAATTTGTGGCTCTGTCAGCCACTTATAGCCCATTTTCTAGTGTAAAAGCTAAACTGGGAGCCAGTTAATAGACCACATTTTCTTTTTATATAAAAGAAAGTGGCTGTTAGGCTATAAAGTACCGCTGAAAGAGCAGCAGGGTTTCGGGAGGATAGCAAGGCATAGTCCAGGACATCTTAAATAAAATAAATTAAAATAAGAAGGGGTTAGGGATGGTATCTATAATCTTTCTCCTATTTTTGTATCCTTTTACTAGGACCTGCTATTCATAGTGAAAGGATGCGTTGCACAGAACTCTCTTTAGTTGATTTTATTTTCTAACCGAGACATAGCCATATTTGAATAGCGATAAGCCACAACAATGTGTCTTAATAGGATATTGGACTTCTCAGGGAGTGGGAAGCACTTAGCCTTCAACCTGATGATAGGTGTGCATTGGTGCCTACTGTCGTGACTTATTGCCATAGTAAAAACAAATGTGAGGCAATTGCAATATGCTTGTGGATAACCTGTCTGCAGAGAAACTTATTTTTCAAAGCTGTGCGCTACATGCACATCCTTCACTTATGGCTTGTCGGTCAATCTGTCTTTTTGCTTGTCTGTCTTTATTGGAAAATATAAGGAAATCACCGATTTTCCTGTGCATATTGCACATACAGAAACCACTCTCCCTCATTTTTACCAGCCGTGTGACAACTGTGGTGTGTGAATTTCTAATCAAGGCTGGGATGTTCACGCACAGAGATGACTAAGGCAGGTACAACAGTGAGAGAAACTATCTAGTGATGATACATACATGGCAATTCTCCTCCAACTAATGTCGGGGGCAAGTGAATTATTATTTTTTAACCAATGGAGGTGCTCCTACTGGGACTGCTCTTAATGTGTGATCTTTATTTTATTGCTTCTAGTCAATTTCTGGTGATGTGTATAAATGTGTTTAACAATCCACAGTGATGTGCTTTGAAGGGGCACTATTATATTTACGAAATATAGATTACAAAGTTTTTGAATTGCAGGGGAAAGCTGACATGTTTTGGCATAAATGTATTAACGCTCAGAAGAGCTGAAGTATATATTGCAACAGCATCCGTTAAAATATTTGCATTATTGTTGCATTTAATTTTAAAAAGCAGTGACAGTAGATAAGTGCCAGGTATTGTTTTTGTAAGAACTAAAAATAGAAGAGATGGCTAATTTAATATCTTCTATAAAAGTCTGCATTAGATGCAAACTCAGGACCCAATTCAGCAAGTTACTTAAGCATGTGCTCAAATTTAAGTTTATGAGTGTATGCTACTCACTAAAATTAGGTGCATGCTTAAGCACCTTGTTAAATCCACTTAACTCACAGTTAAAAATGCATAGTTAAAACAGTACTATTTACTAACAGTTTAAAATACACTTTTTTTTTTTTTTTTGGTGCCCCCGTTTTTGATTCCATGTCATATGTCACAAGCCACTGTGTTCCTTCTCCCAAAGAGCTTATTCTCCTTTGGCCTTGGCCTCTGTTCAGATCTTGAAATACTAGTAAGAGATTCTTTCTTGTATTTCCAAAAAGACATCTGAACATGCTATATGAGCATGCTTCATGAAATTTACAGTAGGCATTGCACAAAGAACCCTAATGATTCTGACTCCTAGCAGGGATTCTGACATTGTTCCGGATAAACCAGAACTCCTTTGTTATTATAAATAGGACCTGCATTTTCAGTCACTGCAGGGATCATTTTTTACATCTTCCAGTTTAAAAAAAAAATCATATCAGATTCCTCTACTTCATCTAGGAGTTCAAGTCCCAGCAAAGGGAGGGTGGAGGCACTCTGAAGTCTTGCATCCTTCGATCTTCCCATGAAGAACTTCTTAGGATGGTTCTCATTAGGGGATTTGTCATTATTGGGAAGACAGTTCACTCCTTCTTATCATTTAGTATTGTACCCTGTAGTGCCTCATTGCATGGGCAGGGAGGAGAGAACTTCATCGCTGAGAATGTCTGTGAAAAGGTGTAACACCGGGGATTTCCTTTTATGGGATTTATTTCCTTTGCTGAGAGTAACATTTGTTTTTGAACTCCAGCTCCCTTCTGGAGCACTACTTAAAAACTGACCTGTACTGATTTGAAAAATTACCTTAAAATGATAAAACATACAGGCCAATAATGGATATAAAGAATACACTTACCGCTCATATGCCTGTGCTGCCCAGGTATTTTTTTATTTTTTAGTGGCATGTAATCTATGAAGGAGCCTTTGGAGAATCTCTTCTTGGGGAGAAAAAGAGGTAATGAAGATACTGGAAGGGTATCTGGGGAACTTTCCATCCTAGAATATTTTCAGTCTTACACCTTCACTTTTTTCTCTCTAAATCACTATCTAATCTAGTTCTCTTAGGTGCTCATGCGACTCCCATTACCATAATATCTGAGCAGTTCACAATTTTTAATGCCTTTATCCTTAACAAAACCCACATTTTATAGATGGGATCTGAGGCACCGAGGAGCTAAGTGACTTGCTCAAGCTCACACAGAAAGTCTCTGGCAGATCAGTGAATTAACCCTTTGTCTCCTGAGTCTCATGCTAGCACGTGAGTCACTGGAGCATCCTTCTTCTTGGCTCCATCACTGCTCCAGTACGTACCCCAGTTCCATTTTTTGAGTTAATTTGTCCTATAGACCCCGTCAAGTCATGCACTTTGATGCAGTGGATTGTAGTCTTCTCAATATGGTTCTGAGGCAATTTGTACCCTCCGAGTTATGTACTCTATTCCCTGTGTGTATCTGATTATGCATTTGGGCTTTCTACACTGATGTTTCACTGTATAAAGCTATAGCAGCTGAGCCGTGCCAATTAATGCAAGGGAGGATTAAAGTTAGTCAGTGACCTTCTCCTGTTTCCTGAATTTTGGGGGTACTAGGCAGAGCACACTGTTGGGTACATATGATCCGTTACCTATTGGACAAGTACTCCATTGGGAGGAGATGCCCATATATAAGCTAACGCACAGGAGCAACTTCACATAATAGAAGGATTGTAGGTAATTTTTCTCTAAATTGTAAATGAAAGGATTGAAATACTTTAGTTATAAGATTGCTTTAAAGGGGCAAATCATTTTTTTATATTTGATTTTAAAGTTCATTTGACTAGAAGAATTAATTCTGTTTGCTACCTTCTGTCAACAACCAGAAATTATTATTGCAATAAGTTATGTGTCCAAAAGTATCTTCAATGTAATAAAGCTTTAGGCCCTGATTTTAGTGTCACTGGGACTGCTCAGATTCTTAAACATAATTATGCACTTGCATGCTTTGCAGGATTGGCACCTGATTGTAGGATCAAACCCATAAATATTGCATAAACAGTGGGTCAGATCTGCAACTGGTATAAACTGGAAGAACACCATTGACTTGAAATCAATGGAGCTATACCAGTTTACACCAGCTCAGGATTCAGCCCAGTGTTTGCATTTATTTAGATTCTGAAACAGCTTGGTTGGAAAAAACCAAAACTTTCCCCTGAAAAAAATTACAAGAAAAATTCTCTTCAGAATTTTTTTGACCACAGAGTGTTGGGGTTTTCATGGGAATTTTCAAAACAGTATTTCAAAACAAAAATGTTTTAATTTTGATTTAAAATGTCAAACTGGGTTCAGCAAACAAACAAACAAACAAATGGTAAACAAAAAAGAAAAAGAAAAAAAAATGCTGAAAGTTTGGGTCCAGGGGATAATAACAGGTCCATTTCAAATCCTTTCAAGAGGAAACAACTTTAAAATTTCAAAAAAAGGTGTTTTTAAAATTAGCCAGCTTTATTAATAATGCATTTAATAACTTCAGAATACACAGAGAAGCAACATTAGGAAAGTATTTAATATATTCTTAGCTTCTAATATAATTTAACAGCTGAAAACAAGGGGAGCCAACACTACATGAGAAGACAGTTCCATGTGGACCACCAGTGTACGGGCACCAGACCATAGTCTGGGAATTATTGTTCAGGTGCTTGCTACCAATTGGCCTTTATAAGCTGGAAGGCATTTTCTAGAGAGAAAGCTGGTACCGAATCTTTGACTGTCTGCTTTAACCCATCTCTTGCTGAACCACTCTGACACAACAGTAGATATCTGCATAGCCGATAGAGACTCCCAGTGAAGATCAGAAAGGAGAATTTTTCCTGTTTTCATATAAATATAAAATACCTCTGGTATAAATGACAGAATATGACAAGTAGTCATTTATAAGACTCATAAAAGCCTTGTTACTTCTGCTGTTTAAAAATACCAAAACATTTGAAAAGTGTGTATTTCAGCCAATTGTATTGATTTTGCCTCTAATCCAGGGGTTTTCAATCTTTTTTCATTTGTGGACTCCAGAAATTTTGAATAGAGGTGCGGAGGCCTTTGGAAATCTTAGACATAGTCTGCGGATCCCCAGGAGTCCACGGACCATAGTTTGAAAATCATTGTTCTATGATAACAACAACCTTTTGCCAGCTCCTTAGACATAGTCTACGGACCCCCAGGGGTCTGCGGACCACTGATTGAAAGCCACTGCTCTAGTCATACAGAGATTTGTTTGTATTGATTTAGTCTAAGGATAGGAATGGCTCCCGAAAAGCTATTTTGGTCTGGCAGGTATTTTATTTAATATGCTTCATGTTTCAAAACCTTGGCTAAATTTAGATTTGCTTATGTGCAAGAATGGCCAACAAGGAGATTGTTGACAGGAAAGAAGAAATGTATAAGGAAAGAAATTAAATATAATTTCACCCCCAAATGTCAGTAACATTCAAGTTATGACAGACTGAGAGACCCAAGACAAAAGTGCTTTTAAAAAATATCTTCTAATTTGATTTTGTAGCCACTCGAAGTGTGGATTTTTTAATTTAACTCACTGGGAATTCTGCTTTGAGTGGCTGTGAGTTGGTCTTTGAATTTAGAGCAGAATGCCAGCCTGAATGTTAAAGGATGGTTATACACTCACTGAAAAGTCACTGTGTAAAAATGGCACATTTGAACTTATGCAATATGTTCCCCGTATATATTCAGAGTCACAATCTGCCAACTTTTGGAACTACAATAAGTTTGGGCGGGGAGATTTTTTTTTTTTCACTTCTGTTTAGCTGTGCAACACCAGCACCATTAAGAGCGAGTGATGTGGATTCAAGTCTGCCTCTGGCATCATAAACAGAATTGTTAAAGGGACACAGTCACCCGGGAAACCACATCTCCATGTAGCATGTTGTACTTGCTATCGTTACAAGAAACACCTGTGATTACTACAATTGAAAGATGCAAGAAAAAATATTTGTCTTCTTTTCAGTTTGGTCACTGTGCATTTGACATCCACTTTGGCTATGTCTGCACAGCAAAAGCTGTGCACGGGCTCACCTACCCAAGCTAGCTTGAATCTAGCCAGCATGGGTAACAACTGCAGTGAAGTGTGCTGTAGCCTTCAGAGTAGGCTAGCGAGCTAAGTATGTACCTAGGGTCTGTGCGGGGCTTATGCTACCCACAATGAAGCCCGGGCTATGCAGTCTTCACTGCCGTTGTCACCCACACTAGCTGGATTCAAGCTCGCTCAGGTAGGCGAGCCCATGCACAGCGTTTGCTGTGTAGACAAAGCCAAAGTGTATAATCAGCTTCACCATTTAGTGGATAGTAGAACTTCCTGTCACATGAACTGGAAAGATGACATCCCTCTTCTGCAGTGCTTTGGGAGTGCATGTGTGACCGGAATCCCACGGGAGCCAGCTGAGCTCACTCAATTAGGGTGAACTGCAAAGAATGGAGCAGGCAATCCCCAAAGCTGATGGATATTCCAATACTTAGATTTACCACCCCAGCAAAAAACAGCTTTTATTATACCTCACTGGTTAAACACTAGTCAACAACACAGTTCCCTTAAAGTAACTCAGCCTTAGGCCTCCACCTAGATACCCAAGTATTGTGTCCAGTTCTGGGCACCGCATTTCAAGAAAGATGTGGAGAAATTGGAGAGGGTCCAGAGAAGAGCAACAAGAATGATTAAAGGTCTTGAGAACATGACCTGTGAAGGAAGGCTGAAAGAATTGGGCTTGTTTAGTTTGGAATGGAGAAGACTGAGAGGGGACATGATAGCAGTTTTCAGGTATCTAAAAGGGTGTCATAAGGANCTTGTTTAGTTTGGAATAGAGAAGACTGAGAGGGGACATGATAGCAGTTTTCAGGTATCTAAAAGGGTGTCATAAGGAGGAGGGAGAAAACTTGTTCACCCTAGCCTCTAAGGATAGAACAAGAAGCAATGGGCTGAAATTGCAGCAAGGGAGGTTTAGGTTGGACATTAGGAAAAAGTTCCTAGCTGTGAGGGTGGTTAAACACTGGAATAAATTGCCTAGGGAGGTTGTGGAATCTCCATCTCTGGAGATATTTAAGATTATGTTAGATAAATGTCTATCAGGGATGGTCTAGACAGTATTTGGTCCTGCCATGAGGGCAGGGGACTGGACTCGATGACCTCTCGAGGTCCCTTACGGTCCTAGAATCTGTGACTCTATGATGAGGATTAATGAAAATCTTATTCATCATATGAAAAAGGTTCTACCAATCTGAAAGGATCGGACACATTACTTCCCAGGTCAATGAATATTCCAGATCTTACCCAAATACACGCTTACAGCCAATTCTTATTAACTAAACTAAAATTTATTACCAAAGAAAAGGGAGAGAGAATTGGTTAAAAGTTCCGTATACATACAGATATGAGTCAATCTTGAGATTCAGATTCATAGCAGAGATGGAGAGCTTTGTAGATGCAAAGAGTTCTTTCAGAAATAGTTCACAGGTTATAGTCCAATGTTTATATTCAGGGTGGTCCAGTCAGAACTAGGATCTCTGTCCTTATGGCTTAGGCTTCCCCGGCATGAAATCTCAAGCAGACCTGCGATAAAAAGGATTGGGACCCAAAGGTCTTTTATACAATTCCAGGCCTTCTTTGACAGTTTGGAGTTCTTAGTTGATCAATAGGCACTCATGGGGACTTTGAAGTGGACCCATTTCCTAAGTATTGCCGGTAATTATCCACACAGATTAACACAAGGCAATTGCCTGTTTTTCCACCATTCGCAGATGATTTGCTATACATTTCAAAGAGAGATGAATGCAGCGATATCCGATGTTTACAGTTCATTTAAATGTTAAGATGTTCTTTTGATCTCTGAATTAACAGAATACAGTATAGACAGGGACTGTTTGATTACATTGTTGATTTCTACAGATATATATGTAAATACACAAAAACACAAACATTATCTCCCCATATGTTTTTAAGGGTTGAATTTGAGTCATTTATCCTGCAGAATGTTTAACCCTCTTGGTCCTGTGTGCTTCCCTCACGGCCCAGAAAGAGGATATTCACTGGTAACAGTAGCAGCAAAATGGAAGCAGAAGAGGCAGCAGTCAGGCCTATGTAAAGGAACGGGAGAGGAAGGGGAGCAAAGGTGGGCTTGAGCACATTTGGTGTTGCTCCTGCTTTGCCCAAATGACCTTTCTAAACATTAGCAGATGAACTGGAAAATTCCTTACCTGCTTTAAAAAAAAATCTTTAAAAGATGACATATTATTTAAAGCATACTTCATCAGAAACATAAAAAAAATCCATCTAAAAGAAAATGAATCTCGCCATGTTCCTTTAACCATGTTTTGAGTGTGCAATCTTTATTGTTAAGGAAGGTAGCACCTGGAAAGAAACCAGCTTGACTTTCAGAATCTGGCTGAGTTTGAATTAGGTGGGGGAAAAAACCATTTTTTTACTTGTAAATGAGCAGGTTTTGTTTGGATCCACGGTAAGAAGCACACATGGGCTGTCCTGTTTGATGCCGTTTCTAAAGGGAGTTTTCAGAATAGAACTACACTTCAAACAAATGTGTTTGAAATCTTTCCAGTTTGCCTGATCCTTAACATATGTGTGTATATTTCATTACAATCATCATAGAGAAGAGAAAAGGGAATTTTCTTTGTTTATTCCTTCTGTACTTCCTACTAAAACTTTATAGACTGGAATATCTTTCTGTAAGTCTTCCTACAGTCTAGCACAAGTTATTGGGGTAACTGGATGAAATTCTCTGGCTTGTGTTAGAGAGGAAGCCAGAATCGATGATACATTGGTCCCTTCTGGTCTTAAAATCGTTGAAACTATGAATAGCCCTTCTAGATTTAGAGACATATTCTGGTCAATGGCAAATCTCCTATGGGATTCACTGAAACTAGAACGTTGCCCGTACTTCTTTCCTATGCATTGCTTTGTAATATTTCTTACATTTCTGCTTTTTAAAGCCTTTTGCTTGTTCTCTGGTTAGTACCACAACATTGTCTCCTTTGGTCACGCATATTATACTGCTGAGATTACTATGGAGAATATTTGTAGCTACCTCTCACTGCTGTTGCTATTAAGGCAACTTGCAACATTTTCCTTTATGACATAATACAGAGATTAAAACAGGACTTTTATTGCAGTTAGGTGTATCTTTGTCTACAACTTTTGTTCCCCACTTTGCTTCTGTGTCTCTGATCATTATATATAATATACTTTTTTTATTTTCTTTTTTGCAGTGTGCGCTGGTACTGAGAACAAGCTGAGTTCTCTGTCTGATCTTGAGCAGCAGTATCGTGCATTGCGCAAGTACTATGAGAACTGTGAGGTAGTCATGGGCAACCTGGAAATCACCAACATTGAACACAACCGTGATCTTTCCTTCCTCCGGGTAAGCAACCTCTTTTCCCACCTTACCCATTGTGTGAGCAGATATTGGTGTTCGACTGCACAATAACAGAGTGTCTTGTTCATACGTGACGTTTCTATTCTGCTGATTGGCCGAGACGGTAATAGAAGCAGACCATAAAAAGATACAGCAAAGTCACAGAGGTGCAAAGTACAAGAACAACAGTACACCCACTGAGTGTACAGTTGCCAGGGTTTCTGATAGAAGGTCCTGGCAGTGCACATGTAATGTGTCTATGCTTCTCTGTGTTGCAAGCTGGTGTGATGGTGTGTTAGGAAGGGACCTGGGAAGGTCAGAGGATCTTGGAGATAAACACTGCTGGTTTTAACAGGCTAATCCTATTAAAATGCCAGGCAGAAACAGCTAAAACGGTAAACAATAGGCGAACTCCATGTGCAATACTTGTGTAACATTTATCCCTTACTAACATGTGCAGTAACACCCCCGTCCATTTACAGCAGTGGCTAGGGTGACCAGATGTCCCAATTTTATAGGGACAGTCCTGATATTCGGGGCTTTGTCTTAAATAGGTGCCTATTACCCCGCACCCCCGTCCCGGTTTTTCACACTTGCCATCTGGTCACCCTAGCTGTGGCATTACAATGTGTGGAGTCTCCAGGTGCTAGAGGATGTCAGTGGTGGATCAAGTGGTGCATATGAGCTAGTGCAGTGCTGTCATTCTGAGACTGCAGAGAGCCTGACAGTAGTAATCAAGAGAGATGGGGAGGATGAAAGCCAAATTAAGAGTCGCTAAACGTCATTGCCGTTTATTCTTTGACAGTTGACTGTTTTAGAAGAAACATCCAGCTAATGGGATCATCCAGTGTATTCTGCTTGTTTGAGAGTGTGTTCCACCGGATTAGGGCCGCAGTGTGGGGGGAAGAGATATGCAGGTGTAGGAATGACTGTCAGGTGAAGGGAGAAGAAATGTTAGTATGATTGTGTCCCAAATGGGCCATAACATGATATAGCTGGTCAAGCCATGATACAAATAGAGTAAAGTACCATCTTATATGGCTTGTTTTGATTATGTACAACTCTCATAAAACCCCTTTCTGTGTTTCTAAATGTGTGTGTCTGTGTGTAGATAACACTTGTAGGAGATGTGGAGACCAAGGGAAGAGGACAGTCAAAACCTCAGTCTAGGGGAAGGAATGGGATGGCAGATGCCCACCCTAAATGTTTTTCTTTGCATCGTTGGCCTGGGAAAGATCGGGGATAGGCAAAATGCTTGCTTTAGAGCTGTCTCATTTTGTTTTGCAGGGTCTTATGTGAACCTTTTGTTTAATATTAGTTCACAAAGGTTTAATTTTCTACTGTTGGTTCTAACAAAGCTGAAGCACAAACCAAACCTTAGTCCGATTGGCACATTTTGCTTCTTTTCAGGTTAAAATCACTGCTGTTTCATATGAGTTCCACTCCAAACCACAACTTGGGCTCATGGTTGCTCAAAACTTAGACCAGGCTTGCTAAATGGTTTGCAAGCTTGACTCAAACTAAAAGGTGCATTGAGGGTAGTTTTAATTCAATTTAATTGATGACCAGTTAGCTACACAATTGGAAATGCTAGTCTAGACATTCCGCAAACATAGAGGGTGAGTCCTAGGGTAAACCACCAACTTTAGAACAAGTGTCTATTGACTGTCTAGACAAATGTTCACAGCCATGTTAGTTAATTGCCAATAATTAACTCACGTTAAAACGGGACCACAAACTCTGTCTAGACAAATCTTCACTGAAGATGGCCCAAGTTTCCGATATGCAATGAAACTGCAAACAAGGTCAGTTTTGCTTGGCTCCAAGTTTTGTTATGAAAGCTTTCCACAGCTCTAAATTCCTCCCTCTTTCACTGCACTGGCTGGCTGTTTGGGGAGGAAGGTCAGAATACTCTGTGAATTACTGAATCAGGGCTCCGCACAGAGGATGGCTTCAGTGAGGATTACTTGTGTTTCCCCACCTAACTAAAAGAACAGTTGTGGCCTATTAATTAAGCAAACTAGAAATGAAAATGAAGTTCTCTCCTATTTGTTTTCCCCTGCGACTCTAAATATTCTCCTTTTTCATACAGACTCCTCTGCTGTTCTTTTTTTGGGCAAGCCTTAAACAGAAAAATAGAGGAAAATATTACAGGAAAAATAGCAATAAACTAAGCAAATGAGAAGAAGAAACGAGGGCCATCAGTGGTAAATCAAGGCAATTTACTGGCTTTGGCTTTGGCTTTGTGGAGGCCAAATCATTTTTGTAAAATCATTACGAAGGCTTTTATTTATTTATTTTACCTGGGACTGCCCTCTCACAGATGTCTCGGGTGGGAAAAACACAAATATGAAAACAAACCGGCAGCTCTAGTTTAATATGATAAATTATTGTCATTAAACAGAGGAAAACATGTTCTCGGTGAAATAAATAAATAAAAAGGTGGCATATTTATGCTAATAATTCAACATTCATTAGTTAGACATTATTACGTATTTTAAAAACAATTTTAATGACCTAACAAAGGTGGCAGATGGGATCTAACGAAGAGCTAGGCTATTAGTCACTTTTAGCCTTTTAAATGGTGAAATCTGTAATGTAAGTGACGCACAGCCTGCCCTGCTCCCCTCCACCCCCAGTCTTCTTACTTTCCTTCTACCCCAAATGGGCTTCAAGTAGCCAATAGACAGACTGCTGGTTTATTTATGTGTCTAGCTGACGAGCATCTATGTAAGCCTTCCTTCTTCCTCATTAGTACTGACCCTGACTCAGAAACCGTTCACGCCAGTAAACAGGCAAGACCTATTGAACTAGGCAAGGCAGGTTTTACTTTTTATTCTGCACTAGCAGATGAATACCAACATGAAGGGGAGGGTGAAGGGATGATTTTATTTGCACTGTGGAAGAAGATTAAAAAATAACTGCCCGGCTTTCATATTTATTCAGACACTTAACACCTACATGGATTGCTTTCATGTTTGGGTGTTAACTCTGTGGTTATTAAAGATGAATGGGTCTACTTTTCCGCTGCCTTCTACTTTGTTTAGTCATTTAGGCCTTGTTTCGGGAAGGTCCTTAAGCAGGTAAGAGCTTGTGCTTAGTCCAATTGACTTCAAAGAGAGTGACTCATGCTTAAATTTACACACCTTCTTAAGTACCTTTCTGAATGAGGGACTTATTCCTGTGTAAGGGGAGTGTAACATGCTGTCATTCTGTCTTACACACCTTCTATCACTTACCTGCAGGTGGATGAAACTGGTTGCCAATTCAAGTACCAGGTCATCATATAGGACAGTTACTGACCTTAGGACCTGTCAGGGTATACCCCCCCAAATCTGAACTCTGGGGTACAGATGTGGGGACCTGCATGAAAGACCCCCTAAGCTTATCTTCTACCATCTTAGGTTAAAACTCTTCCAAGGCACAGTCTTCTGCCTTGGACAGATATTGCTGCCACCACCAAGTGATTTTCACAAATATTCAGGGAAGGGTCACTTGGAATCCCTATCCCTCCCAAGTATCCCCCCAAGCCTTTTCACCCCTTTTTCTGGGGAAGCTTGAGAATAAAATACCAACCAGTTGCCTTAGCAGTGTGAGCACAGACCAACCCCTTGTCTAAGGACTTTGGAATCAAAGGATTATTTTAAAAAAGGTAAATTTTATTAAAAAAGAAAGAAACACATCTAAAAACTCAGGCTTTAGGGATTAAACACCAAAAATAACTTTCTTGGGGTTTAGCTTAGAGGTTACAAGCAAAACAAAAGCACCTGGGGTTAGCACAGAGGAATCCACAAACCAAAACAACCAAAAAGGTTCCTAATCGCATCTGTCTTAACTTTTCCTGTGCTACTTACATATCTGGGGTTCCAAATGAGGAGTTTCTAGGTATGATGCTAATGATTTCCCGTACCTGGCTTAAAGCTTACCGCTTGTTGCTGCCTTCCCCTCTCTCCAGCCCAAGAGACAAAGAAAAAAACCGCCACACCCAGCAGTTTTTCCAATTTGAAAGGGTACAGCCTCCCTATTGGTTCCCTGGTCAGGTGCCAGCTCAGGTTAAGATTCACTTAATCCTTTACAGGTAAGGCAATTAGGATACAGCTTCTAAGGAGGATTCTATAGCTACTGACTGGGTGTCCATAAAAGGGAGCTACTCCCTCCCCCTCATTTATCATGGGACCAGATTCTGCCATGTTTAATTTCATTAATTAACATTAGTAGGACTGTTGTAAGCAAGACTCGAGAAGTAATTCTCCCACTCTACTCAGCACTGAAGGCCTCAACTGGAATACTGTGTCCAGCTCTGGGCACCATACTTGGGGAAAGATGTGGACAAATTCGAAAAAGTCCAAAGGAGAGCAACAAAATTGATTAAAGGTCTAGAAAACATCACCTATGAGGAAATATTGAAAAAACTGGATTTGTTTAGTCTGGAGAAGAGAAGCCTGAGGGGGGACATAAGTCTTCAAATAACTAAAACGTTATTATAAAGAGGAGGGTGATAAATTGTTCTCCTTAACCACTGAGGACAAGACAAGAAATAATGCGGTTAAATTGCAGCAATTGAGATTTAGGTTAGACATTAGGAAAAACTTCCTAACTGTAAGGGTAGTGAAGCACTGGAACAAGTTACCTAGGGAGCTTGTGGAATCTCTGTCATTGGAGGTTGTTAAGAACAGGTTAGGCAAACACCTATTACAGATGATCTAGATAATACTTAGTCCTACCTTAGTGCAGGGGACTGGACTAGATGACCTATCAAGGTGCCTTCCAGTCCTACATTTCTGAGATTCTATGATTAAGTAGTACCTTACTTCATGAGTAGCCCTGACCTTAATGGGACTCCTTGCCAAGAAAGGTTAATACTCCGCATGAATAAAGGATGACAGCATCTGGTCTTACCAAAATTGACACAAGTTAGTTACTAGGAAGTTCATGAATTTCAGGCTGTGCATCAGATCAGAACAGTTATCCTTCACCCATACTTTTCTTTCTCCTGAAGCCTAATCTACACACAAGAAATGTTCATTGATATGGCTAAATTGATTTAGAGAGACGAGATCAGTGAGATAATATTTTTTATTGGACCAATATCTGGTGGTGAGAGAGACAAGCTTTTGAGCTACACAGCTCTTCTTCAAGTCTGGGAAAGGTACTCCAAGTGTCACAGCTAAATACAAAAAGAACAGGAGTCCTTGTGGCACCTTAGAGACTAACAAATTTATTTGAGCATAAGCTTTCATGGGCTACAGTCCACTTTTTCGGATGCATAGAATGGAACATACAGTAAGAAGATATTTATACATACAGAGAACATGAGAAGTGATAATCAAGATGATGATTATTCAAAAGTTTTTCTCCCCTGCTGTTAATAGCTTCTCTTAATTAATTAGCCTCTTACAGTTGGTATGGCTACTTCCACCTTCTCATGTTCTCTGTATGTATAAATATCTTCTTACTGTATGTTCCATTCTATGCATCCGAAGAAGTGGACTGTAGCCCACGAAAGCTTATGCTCAAATAAATTTGTTAGTCTCTAAGGTGCCACAAGGACTCCTGTTCTTTTTGCTGATACAGACTAACACAGCTGCTACTCTGAAAGCTAAATACAAGATTAAACAGATCATTTAGCATAAGTAGTTAGTATGTATTCTAAGGGACTATTCAAGGTGAAGTGGCCCATTAACACCCCTGTAGGGCAAAACGGGGGGTTAGTGGGTTACAGGTTGTTGTAATAAACCATAAATCCAGTGTCTCTATTAAGACCATGATTTTTAGTGTCAAGCAAAGTTTATGAATTTAAGCTCCCAGACTCGTCTTTTGAAAGTGTTGTGTAGGTTTCCTTTGAGGATGGGGACTGAGAGGTCAGCTGTAGAGTGATCACTTTGTACTGAGGTAGCTTGATTATGGAATCATAGTTATGATTAGTATTATGCTTGCACTGATATAACTAAATTGATTTAGTTATACCAGTGCAAGCTCTTAACGGAAACAAGCTACACCAGGATGATGTGAGGCTTATGTTGATTTAACGTTATTATTTATCATGTGTACCTAGATGCTACAACCAAGATTGGGCCCCCTTTGCACTAGACAGAGTGAAAATCAATCTCTGTCACAAAGAACTTACAACTGGACAGACAAGACACAGGGTGGGGCAGGAAACAGAGAGATCATGGCTTGTCCCAGGTCATTCAGCAGGTCGGTGGCAGAGCCAGGGATTAGAACCAAGTCTCCTGACCCCCAATCAGTGCCCTAGCCAATAATTATATTTGGTAAATTGAAATAAGTCTCACCTTGCGCTGCTGCAGGACAACTGTGCTAGGGTTTGCCCCAGTGAAACTTAATCAATCTAGTTATGCTGGTGCACATTTCTTGTACGTAGTCAAGGCCAGAGTTGTGGATTAGCCCTTCTTTATGTTTGATAAATAACTGTTCAGAAAGGATCAAATCCCACACAGTTTTATATTGTGGATGACTATTTGCTTGAGAAAATGGAACCTGTTTTAGTTTCATTTAGTAAAAACTGACAGTTTAGACTATGGACAGTTTGTACTTCTTAAAAGCATCTTGATATTCAATTTTCTAAATAACGCATGCATTTATTATAGCACAAAACAATCATTGCAGATGTACTTGCTCGATTAAACAAATCTGGTACACGAGAGTTATGTTAGATGAGTAAAGTGTTTCATTTTACAATCAGCAAAATGTCTTCTTGTCACTGGATTTTATTTAACCAATTCAGATGATGTTATTTTAAAAGGCATGACTGAAACGCTAAACTGCTAACAATACCTCTTCCAAATTATTATGAAAACTTATTTCCAAATAATCAAATCTACAATCAGTGTCCTTAGTAAATAATGTACAGTGACTTTATCAATGCTTTTTTGTAATGCCCTGTCACACTATACCTTTTGGTTGTGATTGTGTCACCTGTTCTATCCATGCTCATATTAACGGGATACAAATGACACAGCAACTTTATAGCTGTTTGACATATTTGTGCATCCTCATCTACCATGCTGCCTAGCTATGTAAAATTGTTTTGCAACAATCTGGATAGCTGTCCAATATTTATTATTTATATTATAGTAGTGCCCAGAAGCCCCAGCCGACATCAGGGCCCCGTTGTGCTGGGCAAAGCTTGAACTCTAAATAGACAAGGCAGACTAAGAATGGGAAGGGAAACAGAGGCACTGAGAGTTGAAATGAGAGGGAAAAAGCATACTTGGAAAATTGAAAGTCAAATCCTGTTGAGAAAAATTGAAAGGAGCATAAACTCTGGCAAATCAAGTGTAAATGTATAATAAGGCAGTCCAAAAACGAGTTTGCAGAGCACATAACAAAAGATTGAAAATCTAACAACAATTTTTTTTAAGTACATCAGAAGTAGGAAGCCTGGCAAACAATCAGTGAGGTCACTGGATGATCGAGGTGCTGAAGGAACACTCAAGGAAGACAAGGCTGTTGCAGATAAGCTAAACAAGTTCTTTGCATCGATCTTCACTACAGAGGATGTGAGGGAGATTCCCACACTTTAGCCGTTCTTTTTAGGTGAGAAATCTGAGGAACTGTCCCAGATTGAGGTGTCAGTAGAGGAGGTTTTGGAACAAATTGATAAATTAGACAGTAATAAGTCACCAGGACTAGATAGTATTCACCGAAGAGTTCTGAAGTAACTCAAATATGAAATTGCAGAACTACTAACTGTAGTATGTAACCTGTTGATTAAAATAGCCTTTGTACCAGATGACTGGAGGATAGCTAATATGATTCCTATTTTTAAAAAAAGGCTCCAGAGGCGATCCTGGCAATTACAGGACGATAAGCCTAACTTCATTACCAGGCAAATTGGTTGAAACCATAGTAAAAAATAAAATTATCAGACACATAGATGAACATGATTTATTGGGGAAGAGTCAACACAGCTTTTGTAAAGGGAAATCATGCCTCACAAATCTATTAGAATTGTTTGAGAGGTCAACAAACCTATGGACATGGGTAACCCAGTTTATATAGTGTACTTGGACTTTCTGGGAGCCTTTGACATATAATAATGCCCCTCTATAAATCCATGGTAAGCCCACACTTTGAATACTATGTGCAGTTCTGTTCTCCCCATCTCCAAAAAGATGTACTAAAATTGGAAAAAGTGCGTAGAGGGGCAATGAAAATGATTAGGGGTATGGAATAGCTTCCATGAGCGGAGAGATTGAAAACACTGGGAGTGACTGATACGATAGAGGTCAATAAAATTATGAATGGTGTGGAGAAAGTGAATCGGAAGTATTATTTACCCCTTCATGTAATACAAGAACAGGAGTTACCCAATGAAATTAATAGGCAGCAAGATTAAAATGAACAAAAGGAAGTACTTCTTCACATAAAGCACAGTCAACCTGTGGCGCTCGTTGCTAGGGGATGTTGTGGAGGCCAAAAGTATGAATGAATTAAAAAAGAATTAGATAAGTTCATGGAGGATAGGTCCATCAATGGCTAAAAGCCACAGTGGTCAGGGAGGCAACCCCATGGTCCAGGTGTCTCTAAACCTCTGACTTCCAGAAGCCACGACTGGACGAAGGAGTGGATCACTCAATAATTGCCCTCTGCTGTTCACTTGCTCTGAAGCACCTGGCACTGACCACTGTTGGAAGACAGGATACTGGGCTAGATGGACCATTGGCTTGACACATTCTTATGTTCTTATGTTAGCTTCTCTAGTTCATGCTGCAGGTCAGTGGCAGAACTCAGGTAGAATAGAACTCAAGTTTTTTGTACTCTGTTACTAGACCAGAGTGTCTAAGCATGGGATAGAATGCCAGAGGACCTGCACACTCTGACATCAGCAGCATGCAAGCTAGTGCATTCTGGTACTGTATGTTATACCAAATGCACAGCTGGATGTAAAGAGGAGACATCAACCCCGTTATGCAAACTTGGGTANACCAGAGGACCTACACACTCTGACATCAGCAGCTTGCAAGCTAGTGCATTCTGGTACTGTATGTGATACCAAATGCACAGCTGGATGTAAAGAGGAGACATCAACCCCGTTATGCAAACTTGGGTAGGGGGTCCTGTCCACAGGCAAAACAAGCTGTGTACTGGGTGAGTCACAAGAAGCCAGTCATGCCAAGGTAGGCCTTTGGCAAGAGAAAAACACTTTTCACTGACTGTGGTTTACTAACCAAATGTGTGGGATGAACCNAAAGCTCTGTACTGGGTGAGTCACAAGAAGCCAGTTGTGCCAAGGTAGGCCTCTGGCAAGAGAAAAACACTTTTCACTGACTGTGGTTTACTAACCAAATGTGTGGGATGAACCAAGTCATGTTCAGAACCAACCATGTCAGTGATTTATCAGAGCTCGTTCAAAAGATGCAGTGTAGGCGGAGGCCATGTCTGCAAAATTAATGTGAGACAGGATTCTCATCCAGAAGAACTGTTAATTCTTTCAGTCCCCTTTGTTGAAATCTGTTGCAAAAGGCTGAGGTTAAAAGTAATCTCAACACAATGCAGGAGTATAGATTTACGTGCTTTACAATGTTTTTGCTTTGCATAGTCTTTTGGCGTTGTCCAGAAAGCTAATGGTCACCTGGGCAGTGGACTCTGAGATTTGTGTTAGGTGCTCCAACAAGGAGATAAGCATTATCCTGTGTCTGGTGGTTCCTCTGGCTTTTCAGTCCCAAACCAAGCTTCCAAGAGGTCACTAGAAGAAATCCTCATAGGGCAACTTTAAAAGCAAAACATGCCGGCTCTTCAAATTAAATTGTCAGAGTCTGCAAAACAATTAAAGAAGTGAATTTGCACACGATTATCCACAAACTGGGGTTGACAGACTATAACCAAATTACATATACATTAGCTATTATCCCATTCATTTTGCAATTATTTTGGTGGTTGCATATCAATGATATAGTTTGAAGTATGTTTATGAAAAGACTCACGTGCTGTATAACCGAGGCATGAACACAGGATGTCTAACAATGGGTAAAAGTGGGACTGTTAGTGTTGTGCCAGTGGGGTAACATATAAAGTTAACTTTTTTAGTAGTAGTATTTGTGCTAGGTGCTGTACAAACTCATAGTAAGAGAGAGTCCCTGTCTTGAGGAAATTACAATTCAATAGAAAATACAAAGAGTAGGAGAAGAAACAAAGACACGGAATGGAGAAGAGATTTGTCCAGTGTCACACAGCAAACTAATGGCAGAACTGGTATTAAAACCCAACTCTCCAGAGTTGCAGTCCAGTACCCTGGCTATTGTTATTGTACTACACTGTCTTTCAGTTTTGCTATGTGATTTTGAGGTTGCTGGGTAGTCATAGTGTGTATATTGGGAAGCATCTGGATATTGGAAGCTAAAAAAGCAAGGCTGCTTTGTACTGTAACCTACTCTCTTCTTTTTTGGATTTAAATGTGGTCCCACTCATGTAGTTTTCTGTTAATTAAAAGGAAATAGCCACACAAGGAATGCAGTATCTTAAATTTAAAATCTGTTAGTTGAAAGGAAGGTTAATCCATTTCAGTTACACAGTTCCAGATCAGTTTTTTAAATCCTTTTACTTTATAATACTTGAGTTTTTGTGCAGGTATGATTAACTCTCCTGGCTAGCAGATGGTAGTGATCCGCCTTCCCCCTAATACACACATGCAGTCTCTGAGTTCTGTGAAAGTATCAGCTCTTAATTCTCTGGAACTACATCAGGACAGATCACAACCCTTAGGTTTTGTTTTTGTTTTTTAATTTCCAATTTCCTAAAAGAGTTCCCTCAGTTCCCCATGCAGCCCTCATAATCTGTATCTAGGATTAGCTAAATCTAGGATATTCCCTCAGTCTCTGACAATGGAAGCTTTATAACCTCTTTATGTAAATGAGAATGAGAGATTCTGAATGGTTATTAAACATTCTCTTTACATTGTTGTTTATTTAGTCTTCTTGCTCATTTTCCATGGTGTTTCTTACACTTTCCCTTCAGTTGCACAGGAAATGCTATCTACTTCACTTATGCATAGGTTTTACAAACTTTTAACAGACACAGATAAAAGAAATGAAACTTAACTTATGCAAAAATAACATAAACATACACAGGTGTTAAATCACTAATAAGCCCTTAGATGATTACCAAAGATTACTTTTTCACTGATACAGGAAAACTGCGTGGACCTTCATTTTGTAGGAAAGATCACTGAGAGGGTGAGGATCGGCCAACCTCATTGGCATCTGACATTTTCTAGCTCTGTGCACATCAATCAAAGACCAGGACACAGCACAGAGACTCTATTAGTCCCAGTAGTTAATCATCATGGCAGTAGATAGAGGTCAGACATTCTTGCTAATTCTGCTAGATCTTTCAGTAGCCCTTAATACAGTCAGTTATAAGGTGCTGTTGAGATATTAGCAGGGGCTGGCAGGCATAGGAGTGTCATTAGAGTGGTTCCATTCACTGGTGTTGATTAGCTGCCAAAGGATGGTAATGAGTGATTTCTGTTCTTCTTGTCCTACCAAGCTCAGTTTTTGTCTGTATGTCCTGTCGGCCTCTCTCGTTCTCTCACAGACACCTTTTTGTTCAATGAAATACTGAAGCCATTGGGGGAGATTGTGATGTGATACAGGCTACAATGCCAAAAAATACGTTCATGACACTCAGCGCTACCTCTCCTTTTCCCGTGACCCAGGTGAATCTATTTCCAATGTTTGGCAAAGGGTGAGTTCTGTATGGAAGCCAACTGGCATAAACTCAACCGGGGCAAAATGGAGAGGATGCTGAAGGGTTGGGGGAAGCATTTGGAGGAACTGGCAAAATCTGTCATCACTCTTTCAACTGCATTAATATGTTTACTTGCCCATTGCTTAAAATGGTCTGTCATTTAAAAATAGACCAGAAGTGAAGCTTTTCTAGTTCCCTGAGAAATGCATGGGACTCTTGCACATGGACTGCAAGGACGCCTCATTTTATTCACCAAAAGGTGAGATTAGAGATTCTAGGGAAAACAAATTACTTAGGCCCGAACCCTGCAGGCTACAGCAGTTGGTTGGCCAATACACCCATACAGAGTCCTCTTGAGTTGCACGATGCTTGTTTTGGGTGTGAGGAGTCTACCACTATGGGGCAGCTTGGATGCAGGCCTTAAGTTGCACCTTGACTTCGCTATTTCTGTCCACTCAACGAAACGACAAAGCTGAAACCAAAGCCAATCTGACAAAAACGAGGGCAGAGAAAGCGCCAAAGGTGTTATGATGATATTAATAATAATAAATAATGTCTCTCTTATCTAGCACTTTTCATGCTGGCCTATAAAAAACTAGTGGCCAGTGCTGAGGCCAAAGATGCAATAATACTCAGAGACCCAGCACCAGATCATCAGCCATAGTAAATTGTCATAACTCCACTATGAAGCTATGATAGTTTACACCAGCTGAGGATTGGCCCCTGGACTTTGGAGCTCTCGGACAACCTTACTAAAAATAAAAACAAAAAGTGTTTCTCTTTTAGAAGCTGAGCTCCCCATCAAGAAAACAAAACCGATCTCACCTCAACCCCCACCTCTTCAATACCCCATATGCCAGCTTAATTGAAGTTTTACCAAAGCAAACAAACAAATAAAGTTAAACCAACAAAAACCCTAGTGGCAAATACTTTTAAATTAAAAATGGATTTATTAGGTCGTAAAGCAGATGAGTGCACTTCTCTTGTAGCCCTGGGGAACAGAGGGTATTTAAATTTGGCATAAATGGTGAGTGCAATGAGTTTAATAGGCTGGTCTCAACCTTAATTAGGAATAAAAAAAAACCAACCCACCTACCCCACCATTTCACACTGTTCATATGCTTTGCTCCAAGGAATCATTGGAATTGTCAAGGCTTGTTTGTTCTCCTCTTTGTCCATCCTCTGTTTTTGTCCATAGAATTCAGGTAGTTTCTCGAAGTCACACAAAGCACAGAGGCGTGGGCACATATGCAATTGGTGCACATATGTAATTTAGCCTTAGCTAAATTGAAGCATTTTGCACTCCGCATTTGAATCATTTATCTCAGTTTTCCTAAGCACGTTAAAGAACTCCCCTCCGCCCCCCGCCTTATTTCCACTTCCCCTCCCACCCGCTTAATATGGAATAAAGTTAAATTAAACTAACTGGCTTTCAAAGAGATGGATACTATTGCATTGTAATACATTGACAGAGAGCCCTGGATCAATGTGCTTGATTTGCTCTTAAAAGCTGTAAGAAACGGAAGATAAAGCCTTTAACTGTAAGCTATGTCGGAGGGCAGGATTAGTGAACTGTTTTGCACTAAACCAGATCAATTTTAAAGGTTTCCTCTGTAGCTGCCTGCAGGCAGGCTTGTAAAGTTCAGAAATGTCAACACAAATGTGCAGATTGAGCATTTAACAATATTAACACTCCTGTTCTAAACCTGATATTAACATTAAGGCAACTAATTAAAGACCTGCGTGCATGGAGGGTGCATCCTACGTAAGTACATAGTGAGGATCATTTGTATGAGATTGTGGACTTTCCACAAATGATTCCTCTTCACTCTCTGCCATAAAACCCATTGTTTTAACTGAATTTTCAGGGGAATTCCTCTGAATTGTATTACCTTCCTTTAGCGATGACTTCTCTTCCCTAGAGAATCAATTTTAGGGACTAGAAAGATGGTGAAGCTTGTGAGTGGCTGACCTTGGATCTGCCTTTCTTGAATTCGTTCTGGGTTCACCATTGCTCTTCACTTGGCAGAGTCATTCTCACCATGGCAAACTGGTGGTGAAATGTCACCATTCTGATGTTGGTGGTATTTGATGCCCACTTTGCACTCAACTCAAGGTGCAAACAGCAAAGCCATTGAAGGCAATCAGCGTTTAATACTGCATGCTATGAAATAGAGTCTGAAAGCGCAAGGTACCTAAAAGCACAATATATTACTTTTTAACTAACCTCTCAGAGTTGAGATGCATTTTGCATCTGAAATCTAAGTGAAAGGTTAAATGTGAGATTTTTGCACTGAGGTGATGCCTTGAATTTATCTCTCTCTTCATCTGAGCAAGTTAAGCCCATGTCACGTGTACAGCTTCATTTGTCCCCCACCTCACCCCCTTTCCCATGTGTGAAGACAATATAATGTCTTGTGAACAGGCTTGTTGAGTACATGTACATGTGACCCTAAGAGCATCCCGGTGCCAGCGGGCAAGGGGTTCATTAGTGTCAGGTGATGAGTTTCAGCTGGGCTGACCACGTCAGTGCACCCCAACTCTCTGTGGTTATAATCGGTATCTGAAAGGTGTCATGTCATATGTCATTGGAAAACTAATAATATTCTTGTGTGATCATAGAATCATAGAATCATAGAATATCAGGGTTGGAAGGGACCTCAGGAGGTCATCTAGTCCAACCCCCTGCTCAAAGCCGGACCTAATGTACATACCTGATGTATGTGTGTGGTGTGTTTTAAGAGTTACGGATCTATGCTGGAGTGACGACTAAAGTGTGTAAGCCAGGCATGTCAGGGAGAGTTAGTAAACAGGTCTGCCCTCGACAAAGGAATGTGTATTTGCTTCTCTGACCAATCATCAGGCAGAGACAATGGAGGTCCATTTACTAGTAGGTAAGCAATGCTATCAAGCTAACAAGTGGGGGTGGAGACAGCACAGTGTCTACATGCAGCAGAGGAGAGAAGCTGGGTCTGGATTTTACTTTTCAAAGAATACATTGCAAAGGTTTACTGGTCTACAAGACAGAGTGGCTGAACCTCATGTGGTGCACTATTGAATCAACTGATTGTATGGAACATTATGGTATTTTCTACAGAGTGAGGTCTTTTATGAAAGCCTACGACACCCTGGTGATTAACACCATTATGAAATGCATGTATTAACACTATGTGAGGAATTATGAATACTCACTGATATTATGCTTTACAGTCTGTGACCAAACACAGGGAGAAACAGGCTTTCCCCCACAAAGGAGGGAAGCCAGCTAGCTACTTGTCTCCAGTGAAACTAAAAAAGGTGTGACCAGAAACAATGGAAACTCCATTTACATAGAAATCACCAGGGGATGGGAAGATCACAGGAAGAGAAAAACAGCATAAGGTCATCCTGCCTCTAATAATAAGGTTATTGAATTTTGGAAGATACAAGCAAGGACAGAAGCCATCTTTGGCATCCATCACTAGGCAGATACAATGGG
This sequence comes from Platysternon megacephalum, assembly GCA_003942145.1. Taxonomy (NCBI): domain Eukaryota; kingdom Metazoa; phylum Chordata; order Testudines; family Platysternidae; genus Platysternon; species Platysternon megacephalum. The sequence continues at coordinate 15,007,972 of QXTE01000015.1, read as the reverse complement.
TCAGAGCTCTTGCAAGCTGAGAAGGATGGGTCCTTCAACCAAGGAGGAGGCATTGAAGTCTCTGGGAACTGAATATAGGTGAGAAACCTGCTTCAGCAAAGATCTTTCACCTAGGAAGACAAAGGAAGCCAGCACCTTGTACTTCTGTGCAGAAGTGACAACTTTCTAATGAACCGGGGGAGGGGAAGTGCTCGACTCCTGCTCTGCCCCAGGCCCTGACGCCACTCAACCCCTTATCCCAAGGCCCCACGCCCACCCTACCTCTTCTTGACCCCACTCCCGCTCTGTTCCCATCCTGAGTCTTCCCACCGTGTTCCACCCTCTCTCCAGAGCACGCCCCACCCTCTTCCCCAGCGCCTCCTGCATGCCATGGAACAGCTGATCCAGGTGGGCAGGAGGCACTGATAGGGAGGGGGATGCACTGATTGGCGGGTCCACTGGCGGGCAGGGGGTGCCGGGGGGGAGGGAGAGGAGCTGAACAGAGGGGCTGCCGGTGGGTGCTCAGCACCCACAATTTTTTTCCTGTGGATGCTCCATAGAGCACCCATAGAGCTGGCACGTATGCTTCTGTGGAAGGTCCTGACTGAGGGAAAGTCAGCCATGGCTGGAAAGAAGGAAGTTTGGTGAGAGAAACCATCTTGAACAAAGCCTGTACCTTGCTAGATTAAGTTTCAGACTTTTATATGTGTTTTAAATTTTGTTTGCTTGTAACCATTTCTAACTTTATTTCTTTTACTTGGCATGACTTAACCCAGGGTTAGTCAACAGGTGGACTGTGGCCCAAATCTGGACCACTCGATGCTTTTGAACGGACGCCGAAATCTTTTTATTTACTTATTATTATCATTGTTGTTGTTATTTTCGCTGGAGTCTGGATCTTGACTATACCTTGACCAAGAAATTTGGACCTTGACAAAAAAATAGTTGACCACCCCTGATTTAACCTATGTCCTTTTGTTAATAAATGCGTTTTATTTTTACGATAAACCAACTCAATGCTGTGTTTGAAAGGAAGGTTGTATTTATCCCAGTTATGTTAATAAGCTGGGGTGACACTTGTCTCTTGGAAGGAGCAAGAGGACCTTATTATTTCTCTGAGTGATCCAGGAGAGGGCTGGGCATTGCAGTGCACATGGTTTGGGGGAAATTCAGGGCTGGGAGTGTGTTGGGGTCACCCTGCAAGTAGTCACCAAGGCTGGTAGAAGCAGGGTAGGGCCTTGTGCTGTAAACTGACTGCTGTAGTCTGAGTTGCTGATCTAAGGATGTACAGCACACAGACTCTAGGGGTGTGACCTGAATGCTTGTCTGCTGGCTGCTTGTGTCCTGGCTGTGAGCCACAGCAGCAGAGCATTTGAGGCACCCAAGGTTTCATGGCACGGCCCCTCGGTGGTCTGGATGGCCCCCTGAAACATGAGTAACACTGTAGCAAAGGGAGATCTGGGTGCAGATCAATACAAAGATAAAAGCAAATGGGGGGATGTTGGTGCTTGGTCAAACCACTTTTATCTATTTTGTATTCACATTTTTACTAAATTACAGTGCGTGTGTGCCCAGCCAATGCTCTGGGACCCAGGCTTATAAAAATCCACCAATTAATCAGACCCATCATTTCCCCCAGATCAAATCCAATAGCCCCCTGCCAACATACATAAAACAAAAATTAACCTCCCCACACAGTCCCACTGGAGTCTTACACCATTGCTACTAAGCCCTGGCCCGCACCCGTCCCCTCCCAGACAAGAGAGGAAAGATGGACCTCGCAGGGCACCCTGAACACTGACAAACTCAAGCTGTTCTGAACCTGGAAAGGGTCTGACATCTCGCCAGCATGCCTGCACCACCGCCACCATTGGGACTCAATATTAGATGCTTCCAATGATAGCAACTCTCTCAGTGCATCATGAGGATTTCTCTTTTGTACCTAGTGAAGGATATTACTTACCTGTCTCACCAGCCATCAGTCATTGGAGATCAGTAAATTATATGGTTTCTTTAAAATTAGCTATGTCTTGAACTAGAGGAGATAAAAATAAAAGAGAAGTATTAATTATTAGAATGTGATGCAATGGTGGAACAAATGTTTAGAACCTGTTCTATAGACAGGAAAGACTTCCTTCCCTAATGAAGTTAGTATGTCCCTTTTCATCTCCCTTCACATTAAAGCTCTAATTCAACAAAGCATTTAGACATGTGGCTAACTTTAAGCACACAAATAGTTCTATTGACTTCAATAATGGTGCTACTTCTGTTTAAAATTAAGCATGTGTTTAAGTACTTTGAGTAATCAAAGCCTAGGTGAGAAAATGTGAATCTACGGAGCTCTTGAAATTCAAATTTGAAAATGTTGCCCTATAATGCCTTGCATTGTTGATTTGTCCCATTTATAGCACCTCCTAAGATATAAAATCCAATATTAGAGCTGGTTTGGAAAATAAATCAGGAACATTTTAAACAAAATAAATTGTGAAAAAAATTCCTTTTTTAAATAAACTAGAGAACTGTTTGAAATTTTTAAAAATTTGGACATTTCAGTGAAATTTTGAGTCTTCACATTTTTAATTACACTTTTTTTTTAAATCACTTTATTTTTTTACCTTTTTAGAATGCTCTGTCCAACATGGTGATGTTTCAAAGAACTAGCTAGCTCTAAAATGTGCTTGATTCCCTTGTTATCTTAGGAACGTACACAGATTTGAAATGCATGTCCGTCCCTGTAAGAACAAATGGATACCAACTGACATCCTCAAACAAAAAAGCAGTAGATTACTAATGTTCATAAGATCAGGCAAAACTATGAGAATCACCTATTTTCCCACTGTGAAGTTACACTATAACAAAACCCCAAGATGGGGAGAGAATTGCATGTGTTTATATGCTATATTTCAAATATTATTTCCGTTCACTTTTTCATGGTGGCAAGTCCTTCCTGTGGATAAGAGGAATCAAGTGCCTTTCAGTACCATCTGAATGTAATAAACCTGAAAATGTCAAGAGGAAATGTGGAAATATCAAGTATTTTGACAACCCTATATTGTTGTGCTTAGGAAAAGTGATAATGACAGAATAATACTGTACATTGGAAAGGAGGTGATTGCTCTGCCCCAAGGGAAAAATTCAAACAAAGAAAATTCCACTCAATCTGAGTAGGATGAAATGAACCTAAGAACACAGGGATTGCAAGACTGGATCAGACCAAAGGTCTATCTAGACCGGTATCCTGTCTGTGACAGTGGCCAGTAGCAGATGCCTCAGAGCAAGGTGTAAGAACGCCACAGCAGGCAGATGTGGGGTAATCTGCCGCCCACATTAGGTCACACACTGATATCTACTAGTTAGAGTTGGCTTAAACTCTCAAACATGGAGTTTAATATCCCTTCCAACATTTTTGTTGTCATTCATTATTGTAACTCTGGATATTCTTGATACTTATCCAGCCTCTTATCCAATCTTGTTAAACTTCTGGCTTCAATCACGTTCTGTGGCAATGAGTTCCACAGATTATTCACCAGGTGAAATCTGACTAGAAAACAAATACAAAAATCCATAAATAAAAGTACATTTGCTTAAAATTATGTCTTCTGACAGAGTATTAGGAATGTGGATTTGCATAATCTAAATTAGGAGAAAAGTCAGGAAAATGGAAAGGTTCCTTATAACATTTTAGTGCCAGAGATGCTACTTCATACAAACAAATAATGCTGAGAAAAAGCAACACTGATCAAGTTTCCCTGCAGAAAGGGACAGAAAGCAATAATATACAACCAAATGATGTGCAAGTAAGAGTTTCTAAGACTGAAAAGCCAGTATGGTCCAGTGGTTAGGGCATTAATCTAAAGCTTGGGAGACAACAAGTTCAAGTTCCTGCTCCACCATGGACTTCCTGTGTGACCTTGGGCAAGTCACTTACTCTGTGCCTCAGTTTCCCATCTGTAAAATTGGGATAATAGCACCTCCCTACCTCACAGGGTTGCTGTGAGGCTAAATACATTAAAAGACTGGCAGCTGTTCTGATACTACAGTAATGGGGTCCATATGAGTACTTTAGATAGAAATATCAGAGGCCACTCCATAAGCGTTGAACAAAACCCTTTGCAGTATAAGAAAATAAGTCTGTGCCTGAGTTGTTCTCTTTTGGGTTTCTTACCTCCTTGTCTCACCAAACTGTGCTCTGAAAAGTAAGACCCCACCATATGTCAGTATTGTCTTCTGAAAACCTGGCTTCTCAAATGGAAAGAAGTGCTCAGACTGTAGTCTGCCAGACTCGGTGAAAATCAAGGAGAGCTACTTGTCCCTTACAGCACAGGTCATTTGCAACACATAAATTAATTGTAAAGGCAGCAACTTTTCTGATTTAAGGAAAAGTCTGTTGAGCAGCTTGCGGGGCGAGCAAGAAGACTCAGAGAAAATGTCAGAGACAGAAATGGGAGCAGCCATTCCCTAACTTCTGACAAAATATAATGCACCCTTTCTCTAAACCTATTACTTTAAAGAAGAACTTCAGACTTGTTCACCAGAGCTTCAAACCTTAGCAAACACCATCTCTGCTCCTCCTGGCTCCGGTAGAACCTATTGTTGTTTGTCTATATTAGGGATCAACACAAAAAGCAAACCAGAAAGTTGATGGGGAACACCTTGCAGAATCCAACCTCCTGCAGTCATAGAAGCCAAGAGGTCTATGTGACGGGTTGGACCCCTTGGGAAGTCACCTGATGTGCTGAGATACCACTGAGTCTACCTGTTCTGCCAGTGTGGGGGCCCCTTTAACCTGTCTTGCTGAGCCAGGCTCTTAAAACCTCTCCTAACACACACACAGGCAGGGACACACCCAGCTGCAGATCAGCTCTGGGAAGACTCATCTTAAGGGACTTGCTCCAGCACTCAGTGTCCACCTCCCTTGGAGTACAGACCCAAAGATATATTATGAAATCCGCCCACTCCCTCACTGTGGAAGAGGGATGTGCACACTTCTCGTCCCCCTCCCCAGTTAGAAATTGCATAGACCGGGTTATATTATAAACCAGAAATAAATGTATTAACTATAACGGGTTTATTTTAAGTAATTAAGGTGGCAGTAGACAGAACCAGGCTGATTACTAAGAAAATAAAACAGAGCAGGCAAACTAACCTTACTACACTAAAGAAACTGGCTACATGTGAGTTCTCACCCTAAACATGGTTCTAATAATCTTCTTCACAGGCCAGACGCCCTTCCAGCCTGGGCCCAGTTCTTTCCCCCTGTTCAATCTTAGTTGTTTCCAGCAGTCATCTTGGGTGGGGTAGCAGGGGAGAACTGAGGACCAGGATTACCTCACTCCCCACCCTTAAATAGGATTTGCATAAGGCATGAGTCCTTTGTTTCCTGAGTTTGACCCCCCTTCTCTTACAGGGGAAAGTTACAGGAAGTCCCAGGTTATGTTTTAGTATCAGGTGACAAGACCACCTGACTCTGTAGGGCCCTTCTTCACAGACTGACCCACACGTTCACAGGAAGACTACAAAAACAACAAGAAGACTCTGTTAGTCTTTAAGGTGCCATCGGACTCCTTGTTGTTTTTGTGGCTACAGACTAACACGGCTACCCCCCTGATACAGGAAGACTAAGCTCTTTTACAGTCCATTGTCCTTGCTGATGGGCCATCCGCCCTGTCTGGCTTTTCCATTGTTGTACCTGAAGCGTTGGCAGGGGGCGTCACCCAAAGTAGCATAGTTGAAATACAGATACATAGTCCATATTCCTAACTTCAGATACAGAAATGATACCGGCATACACATAGGATAATCACATTCAGTGACTCATAACCTTTCCAATGATATCTCACATGAGCCATCTTGCAGAAAGTATATCTCAGTTATGTCATATACATATCATAAGCAGATTTTCATAAAGAATATGGACTGAGACGTCACAGTCTATATTACTAGATGGCTGAAATTAGATAACACAACTTCCAGGTTCAGAATGAGATGGCTGTTCCTTAATCAGTTTCTGGACAGGTGAGAATGCCTGAGTGGGAGCAAAAATTGGAGAGAATGAGCGGGATAGAGAGGCATAGGTTGTGTGCTATAAATCAAATGCAATAAACCAATATAATACAAACCTCATGCATTATTGAATATTTTATCCTTCAAAAGCATTTGTCAATTAGCACAGTGCAGGGGCAAGGCCTAAGAAGAAAGTAAAATCTATGCTGTATATTAGGAATCATTTTCTAATGGTTAGATCTATTAAGCTGTGGAATAGTCTCTTCGCAAAGTGGTGGAAAAAGCCCCATCACTTGAGTCCTTTAAAGATCAACTGAATAAGCAACTTGACACTATATATTGAGAAGAACAATCTTATTTTGATAGGTATGGACAAGATAATCTAATAGGTCTTTTCCATCTCTGATTTCTGTAATTCTTTAAATACTGCCATTAATTCCTCCAGAGACTGGAGATTTTTAATTCAAAAGAAAGATGAAAGGGAGCATATTCTGCAGAAGAGTTACATTACAGTTCTTGCTGTATGAAACACACATGCTATTATAATGGCCAAACATCGCACCTTATTAATGTGAAAATGTTAATATTTCATCCACTACACAATGTCTGCTATTCTTTAAAAAGCCACAAAGAAGATGACAAACCCTCAAAACCCTCTCTGCATTCCCACCCCATCCCAAACTTCATATGAGCATGGAAAAAAAATACTTTACATTGGCTAAAGAAGCAAACCTATTAAAAATAATTATGGCCGAATCTCTGTGGAAGGGCACTGCAGAAAGGTTGAGATGAATGTGAGGTCTCAGTAATTGACATAGATCTGTAAGCAGACATACGTGCACAGGAAGTATCTGTGAAGAACAACTAACGGTCTTGTTTAAAACTTGTCTCATGAACAGAGACAGCTGTGCAGCTTTAAAACCTAAAGTATTATTTCCAGGTTTGTTAAAACCATGGTTATCAACTGACTAGTGCATCTTCCAGCCTTCTTTTCTGACACCCATACCTGTTTGTTTCCTGAAAATGCTGATATCTGTAATTGAGGCCAGTGTGAGGTGTGTCGATTTAACAAACCATTAGCTGAAAACAGCCATCCTGTCAATTAGATCTATTGCTGGATGTCAGTTTATCCTGAGGTTACAACAACAGTGCCCTGGCACTCAGTAATGATTCTGAGTGTTGATAGGCACTCCCTTGTCAGCCATTCACTTCAGCACAGAAATAATCATCTGATGTCAGTAGAACAGCTGTTTTTAAACCACAAATTATCCTCTATTCATCTCATCACTTAGTTTTGGGGGCTGATTCGTTTTCGGTATAGATCATTTTATCTCTAAAACAACGCTCAGGTCCCACTCCAATTCCCATTGAGAAAAAAACAGATTGAGGCACTAACTACAGATCTTCCATTAATATCCTTACACATCGCCCTTCCTGGAGAATCAAGACTTTTTTTCCCCTTAAGCCAGTCACATTTATTTCTTTACAGTATAGTGAATTATTTTAATAGAACAATATACATAATTATAAAATGTAGGAGAGCGGGCTTTTTTAATGAAGAGACTTTGCATGTTCTACGTATTGGTATTATTAAAATCCTTGGTTGGATAACCCCCCAAATTACTGAAATGAACCAAAACTATTCTGATTTGAGCTTATCAGGAATTTATTTTCCCCCTCCCTGACAAAATTCACTGTGTGATTTTTTTTTCCGTAAGAAATATTTTAAAATACTTTAATATCCTTTGTGGATTGCCCAAAACACACACTGACGGTTACCTACTTTCTTTAGATAGAGAAAACTCATCCTCATTATCTCAGACCAATAGTGGCATGGATGCTGGATGAGTCCCCATTTATGTGATAACAGCTACCTTGGTCAACGCACTGGGGATTGAACCAGGGTTCTCCTGCATTATGTGCATTCGCCTTTACAGCTTGAGATAAAGAGCTGACTTCTAGAGCTGGGGGCTGTTACAGACACTCATCCTCTAAAGATCAGCCCAGAGGGGACATGTTAGCCTGATCAGTGGGTTGCACTTACCGTCAAGAGATTGGGATTGAGCTAGTGCAGTGTACTGTAGTCTGGGGTTCAAAGCAGGTTGATCTCTTGCCTACAACCAAGGCAGTATGCGATAACATAGTTTACAAGACTAAGGAGCAACAACTGTGGGAGCTTGGCTGCTGCTTCACCCTCTGTACTGGCTTACTAGTAGTCCCTGGTAGAATGGCTCAATTGACTACTAGGGCTTCTGCTGGCCAGCACCAACTCCAGGACACACTTTTTAAAGTGCAGGGATGCTCTCATCATGGAAAGGCCCTGTGTAAAAAATACAGCCTTCCCAACCTCCATAGAATTGTGGTGGTGGGAGGAGGGAATTGATGTGGTACCTCAGGCTACTTCTGACTAATACATACGACTGTCTCTGAGTTTATAGGAAGCAGCAGGGGAATGATGCTGCAGTGACTCCTGGTCACACAAAGGGTCTCTCATCTGGTACACGTGTGAGACAGTAGCACCTTCAATATCAAATGAGAGATGAGGAGCTGTTAGCAGGTGTGGGCTCATTCATGCACTTTATTCTGGATCCTGCAAGAATATATTGATTCTTGTGCTAGGTAATGCATATTAATCTCATACCCAATCAATTCATTCAAAGCTTTTAATTAAAAGGTTTTCTTGCTCTTTTTACAATGTATTATTAGATAGAGTTTTAAAAAGAATAGCTGAATTCTAGGCTCATGTGTTCCCCCACATCCGTGAAAAATACAGATAGAGAGAGAGAGAGAGATCAATTTTTGAAAGAGCGAGAGAGCGAGCTGATTCTAAGGCAATACCACTTTCTTTCTGTTTCTTCTTAGCCATGATTGTTACTTCACAACTCTTCTAACTTCTGGTGGGTAAGAGAAAGATTTCCTTATTTTTCCTGCAGATTGGGGAGTTTTAATTAGGAATGGGTATCAGGTTGTGTGAAGGTCTCAAACTCTTGGGTTTGCCAGCCCAAGTTTAAGTTCACAAACTTCTTTTCTTGTCTCCTTAAATTTAAACCAGCTTTTTTTTTTCTTTTTTTTTTTTAAAGAAGGGTAAATATTTTTTTCCTCAAGAGAATCCTGTTCTTTGCATATGCTGTGCCGAATCCCATTGACAACAATAGGAATCTTTCCATTGACTTCAATGGAATTTGGATCAGGCCCTCTCTTAGCCTCCTAATTTTTGATTGCTCTTCTTTCAAAAGGTTGAGGTGGTTTGAAATGTTGATGTTGTCTATCACTTGGTGCCAATAACAGGAGATCTGGTGTTGTCTGGGGTTGGAAGAGGGGCATTTTTTCGCACTTCTAAAGCTGTATCCACCAGCCATTCAGTTACGCTAAACTGCAATATGCACATATCTTCTGAGATGGACCTGTCATTGCCTACAATGTGATCACTAACACAGCATATGTTGGTATAGATATAAATATCTAGCATCATGCTAAATACATTTGGTTGGGAAATGTTCACATTGTGAAAATTTGTCTGGAAAAAAAAATGTCTGAAAAACAATTGTTAACAATCTGTTCAGTTTCTTGTTGAAGTTTGAAATTCTGACAAAAATGGTGGAAACTTTAGCCCTTTGTTGACCAGTTGTTGTGCCAATAAAAGTTCTGATCAAGAAATGTTGCCCGCAAGACATTGAAATAGCATAATAAGTCATAGGCTAGTCTAAATCTGTGGAAGAACTCCCCAGACTCTTCAGAAAAATTAGGATGGCACATGTGGGATCCCTCAAAATGATATATATTCATTCATATGATGAATACGACTGAGAGTTCACTCACCTGTTTACCCATTTTCTTCTGTGTGTATATTCTTGCCATCAGTATCACACTTTGTTAGTTTTGTATTGAGCTAGTTGAGAAATTTTTTGAATGACTTCTTTGAATTTGTTTGGTTTATCAGGAAAATTTTCATGCCATTTTAAATTGTTTTTAATGGAAAATACTATTGACATTATTCATTTACCCCAAATCAAGTTGTTTTGAAAATCTTTAAAATGTGGCCCGTGCTACAAAAAAGAATGTTACCAACTCCTCTACACACTTTTTCTTTTTAAAACTACTGTTGGAAAGAACACATCACATGGAAATATATGTACAGTGAAACTTAGTGTGGCGTGGGAACAAAAACAAAGAGAACTTTAAAACACTGCACTACCCTGATTTTACCCATCAGTGCAGAATATTGTTCTGTGTACTGAAGCATTGGCAGGCACAAACAGAGTTAATGGAGTTAATGGCGAGCTAATGGAGAGGTAGTGAGTTAGGCCAGAGTTTCGGAAACATAGGGGATGCCATACTAGGTTGGACCCATGGTCTGTCTAGTCTCAGGTCCTGTCTCTATGAGTAGCCAGTAACAGCAGCTTTAGGTGAATGTACAAAAAAACCATGCAGTAGACAGCTATGGGATAACCTGCCTGCATGGAAAGTTAGATAGAGGTTGGCTTATAACTTTTTGTTCTGGCTAGATTTTTATGGCAAAAATCATGACACTTGCTTTAAAAAATGTTTGTGAATACATCTGAGTTACTGCCTGGAGTTCCTATTGTAGATGCACTGCTATTGTTTTTGTGCTATTTTGCACTGTGAAAACTTAAAATTACACTTTTTTTGTAAAGAGGTTTGACAGTGGTATAAACAGGTTGGGAGCACTTCATGCCATAAANCTTTTCTTTTTAAAACTACTGTTGGAAAGAACATATCACATGGAAATATATGTACAGTGAAACTTAGTGTGGCGTGGGAACAAAAACAAAGAGAACTTTAAAACACTGCACTACCCTGATTTTACCCATCAGTGCAGAATATTGTTCTGTGTACTGAAGCATTGGCAGGCACAAACAGAGTTAATGGAGTTAATGGCGAGCTAATGGAGAGGTAGTGAGTTAGGCCAGAGTTTCGGAAACATAGGGGATGCCATACTAGGTTGGACCCATGGTCTGTCTAGTCTCAGGTCCTGTCTCTATGAGTAGCCAGTAACAGCAGCTTTAGGTGAATGTACAAAAAAACCATGCAGTAGACAGCTATGGGATAACCTGCCTGCATGGAAAGTTAGATAGAGGTTGGCTTATAACTTTTTGTTCTGGCTAGATTTTTATGGCAAAAATCATGACACTTGCTTTAAAAAATGTTTGTGAATACATCTGAGTTACTGCCTGGAGTTCCTACTGTAGATGCACTGCTATTGTTTTTGTGCTATTTTGCACTGTGAAAACTTAAAATTACCCTTTTTTTGTAAAGAGGTTTGACAGTGGTATAAACAGGTTGGGAGCACTTCATGCCATAAAGTCCTATCTCTCGTTGAGGGGGAAAGTGTTTAAAAGGCTGCTGCTCCTATGGCCTAATCCTAAAAGGAGCTGAGCACCTGATTTCAGTGGAGGTTATGGGTGCTCATCACCTCCCAGGCTCATGCCCTAAATTTGATCTGTCNTTTTTCTTTTTAAAACTACTGTTGGAAAGAACACATCACATGGAAATATATGCACAGTGAAACTTAGTGTGGCGTGGGAACAAAAACAAAGAGAACTTTAAAACACTGCACTACCCTGATTTTACCCATCAGTGCAGAATATTGTTCTGTGTACTGAAGCATTGGCAGGCACAAACAGAGTTAATGGAGTTAATGGCGAGCTAATGGAGAGGTAGTGAGTTAGGCCAGAGTTTCGGAAACATAGGGGATGCCATACTAGGTTGGACCCATGGTCTGTCTAGTCTCAGGTCCTGTCTCTATGAGTAGCCAGTAACAGCAGCTTTAGGTGAATGTACAAAAAAACCATGCAGTAGACAGCTATGGGATAACCTGCCTGCATGGAAAGTTAGATAGAGGTTGGCTTATAACTTTTTGTTCTGGCTAGATTTTTATGGCAAAAATCATGACACTTGCTTTAAAAAATGTTTGTGAATACATCTGAGTTACTGCCTGGAGTTCCTACTGTAGATGCACTGCTATTGTTTTTGTGCTATTTTGCACTGTGAAAACTTAAAATTACCCTTTTTTTGTAAAGAGGTTTGACAGTGGTATAAACAGGTTGGGAGCACTTCATGCCATAAAGTCCTATCTCTCGTTGAGGGGGAAAGTGTTTAAAAGGCTGCTGCTCCTATGGCCTAATCCTAAAAGGAGCTGAGCACCTGATTTCAGTGGAGGTTATGGGTGCTCATCACCTCCCAGGCTCATGCCCTAAATTTGATCTGTCTGACAATATAAATATGAAAAGACCAGTCACCGAAACCATTTCAAATAAGGTAATCTGCACACAACACATCAGAGCCAGCTAAACCTGCAGCCAGAAGTTATGAAATTCCTATTTATTTAAATGATTTGGAATAGAGTTCACACACGCTCTGCCATTTCACTTTCAAAAGAAATCATGTTGATTAGGCTCCTTTATCTTAGCTCATCGTATAAAATTTCACCTTTTTCCAAACGTGGCTTCATACTTTTGGGAAAAAAATAATCCTGCTTTTCATTTTCCAGGAGCGTTGCTCTTTAATATTATCATTGTTCTTTGAAACCTTTACCACTCTGCCACGTTTCAAATACGAGCTGTAAATCTGGCCTCTGCAGGAAAAGGACGCAACATATTTTTATGTCTAATAAGGGCTGAAGTTTTGCTAGGTGAAGCCACTGACAATTTTACAATGACCGCTGCCTGTAACTGTTAGCGTCACATGTGAAGAGCCCACAACTGACAGCTCCTTAAACATTTTTTTTTATTGTTCAATGAAAATTTAATACTGCAACTAGCTGTGAATTTACAGTTGATGCAAATTTGTATCAAATCAGCTGCAGACGGTACCCATTTGATACTAATTTGCCAGAACAATGATTCCTGTTGTGTCATGTTAGCATGAGTCTACCAGAAACTAAGTAAGGACACACTAACCGTCTCATTTTATGAAAAGACTGGTTTCCAATAAACCTTTTAATTGTTTTCTGAAACAAATCTCTTTTACTCAAGGAACATCTCAGAACTCCACTGTAGGCTATTCACACAATAAAATTGCTTTTTGTTTTAAGTGACTGGGGTTTTTTAAAGCGTTGTTTAACTATTGTGTAATATACCATCATCCTTGCTTAATACATGCCTCTGTTTTTGTTTATTTTTAATTGATCTAAAAGCCTCCTTTGCTTCTCATGCTGTGTCTGATCATTGCTGCAGAGAGTGCATTTGAGTAAAGCATAACATCACAAATTGCTCTGGTGGGTTTCATCTCCCATAGGCTCTAGTTCAGTAACAGTTTGGCTGAGCTCTGGGATAGCAAAACACCTTTTTTTATTTAAGCTATAGATTTATAGAAATATGTCTCTGGGCTTAATCAACATAACCTTCAGCAGTTCTTTGAAACCCTGGCTCTAAAAGTCATGAATGCCAGAAACGTTTTATGGCTTGTTGGGAGTCTTTACTACTATTGACAGATAAAAAATAAAAAAAGGTAGGCTGTTGTAAAATAGAACAAATAGAGGCTAAAATTGACTTTATGCTCATAGCAAACAGTCTGGACTGTACATTGAGAAGGGCTGGCTACTAAGAAGAAAAACGTATAACTAATATACCAAAAGATGATATAACGCTAAGGATAATATTATGAACAAGCTTTCCAGTTTTATACAGTATATGTTCTGTGTGATATTCTCTATGCTGCTTTTCATCACTTTATCATTGTACTGAGAAAAATAATCCTCTGTTACAGGATCTACAGGACTTTATGGGCTTTTTATTAAGAAAAAATATCTTTAGGTTACAGAAGGTTTTTGAGGACTCTTAAAAATAGAGAAGTAGCTACAGGCTTTGTAAGGTATTTTTTTCAGATAGGCAGGAGTGTCAACATAAAAGCAAGGGGGTCAGTTTAATCTATTACCTCTTTCCATTGTGAAATGTTTGGAGTTAACAGTAAACCTTGGATTTTGAAGAACTTTCAACATATGTTTTTGTAAAAATCAAAATATGCAAATTCACACAAAATATGGGTAACAATAGCCACTCGTCAATAATGTGAGAAGCATGATGCTGCAAGGTCAGGACGTCAAAGCAATCTTTTATTTTTCTCTCGCAGTTCTTGTTTAGACAAGATTTATTAAATAATCCTCAACGAGTATTGTCTTCCATCACCTCCTTTTATTGGTGGTGGGAGCCAATTCGGGGCTCACTTTCCATTGAGCAAACAACCAGTTTCCTGGTCTGATTGATTGAGTTGAATGGGAAGTGATTAGAATGTTACAAGTCCGCACTGTTGGGAACAATAGTACAGTACTAGTGAAAAAGCCACTCTTAAGATTTCAGATTAATTCCCTGTTATTTTAAGCATCAAAGCTTCTTTCCCTTCTTCTCCCCTCTTCTTCTTCTTGGGAGCAGCCCAGAAGATGGAATAAAATGCAAACTTTGTTTGGGACTGGGAAAAGAAGGGGAAATGACCAGCCACCCATTGTATGTGTTTGGTTGGGTTTTTTTTAACAGAGAAAAATTGTGCCTTATGCTTTTAAAATTTCCCCCCAGGTGCATATCTTCTCACAGCCTCGAATTTCTCAAGCTCAGAATGATGCAGACGTGAAGAATAATAGGATAGGAATCATAATGTGGGCTTAATTTTCTGTTCTCAGTTCTGTAATACAGCCTTTCTTGATTTCACAAAACGCTGTGAACTGAGCGCCTGTGGCAGGTGCTAAGGCTGGGATTGTCAAGAAGCCATAGGGGATTTGGGCACCCAACTGAATTTCAGTTGCATTTAGGCACCTAACTCCTTGAGGCTTCTTTGAAAATCCTAATCTATATAGGTTGTGCTGGAAAGTGAAAGCCTCTGTTCATGTAAGGAAGAAGTATAATAGTGGCAGTGCAAGTCTCTAAGCCATTTCATCAATCGCCTGAAAGGCTAGTTCAGTCCTTTTTACTGAGACTGTCAGTAAAGGGGCCACTCAGTGACAATTGTGGTGGTGGATTTTGAGGCATTATGAACTGAACTACAGTCACTAAGTGATTTGACATAGCCCGCCCATTGGCCATCAGATGGTGAGGATGATTTAGCATTTCTGCTGTAAATTATTAATAATATCAAGACAAAAATATTTGAGCAGGGCTGAGTCAGAGTTGTGCGTGCATGCTGGCTAACGACGAGAGAGATTTACTGCAGCTCATGAATAAATGGGTCTAAGTTGTGTATTTTATTTTGTATTTACTATCTGGCACTTTACAAAACTATATTGTGCAGGAATTCCGCATATTGTAAATAAAGCACATTAGGATGATTTTTGAATTCTAATTCTGCAGCCACTCAGTTCTCACCTTGAAAGCAATTAATCAGTTCCTAGAGCTAGAATCCTTTTGATCACTCAAACAGAGGACAATACTACCCTGGATGTGAAGCACACATAGTTCTGGAAGTAAGGCACACGTTTTTAATAGTGAGGGTAATTAACCACTGGAACAATTTTCCAAGGGTTATGGTGGATTTCCTGTCACTTGAAGACTTTACATCAAAATTGAATGTCTTTCTAAAAAACATTGTTGCCCTCTTGGCTGAGTGGAAATCTAAATTCGGGGCTTTGCAGGGCGGTGTCAGTTTGAGCAAAAAATCAATGACGTGGAGTCAGGTGTTTTCTTAGTGTCATTTGTTTGTTTATTTAATTAAACGTGTTATGTTTCCCTGTGTGACAAACAGGGAACTATCTGTTCTTGTTTATGAATATGGTACATGCTTCTGTGTGTTTATGATGGTTACTTGCTATGGTGATAGATCAAAAGGTGCTGTTAAAGGAGCCAAGTAGGAAAGGTAAAATAATAACACAGATAACAGTCCTAGAGGGAAACAATGGTGAAACTGTTTTCTGGGGAATATCCCCTACCTGGCTCCAGCCAGGCTAAGAATGGTTTCCTCTTCCTGAGATTTCACCTAGGATCACAAGGAAAATACTAAACAGTAGAGGATCCTGGGCTTAGAAAAGGGTGGGGATTGAGTGGCCAAAGGCTGCCCATGGAGAACAACATAAGAGCGGCAATACTGGGTCAGACCAAAGGTCCATCTAGCCCAGTGTCCTGTCTTCCGACAGTGGCCAATGCCAGATGCTTCAAAGGGAATGAACACAACAGAATAGTATCAAATGACCCATCTCCTGTCATCCAGTCCCAGCATCTGGCAATGAGAGGCTTAGAGACACCCAGAGCATGGGTTGCATCCCTGACCGTCTTGGCTAGTAGCCACTGATAGATCCATCCTCCATGAACTTCTCTAATTCTTGTTTTAATCTAGTTTTGGCCTTCATAACATTCCCTGGCAATGAGTCCCACAGGTTGACTATGCGTTGTGTGAAGAAATACTTCCTTTTTGTTAGTTTTAAACCTGTTGCCTATTAAATCCATTGGGTGACCCCTGGTTTTTGTGTTATGTGAAGGGGTAAATAACACTTCCTTATACACTTTATCCACATGATTCATGATTGTATAAACCTCTATCATATCCCCTCTTGTAGTCTCTTTTCCCAGACCAATAGTCCCAGTCTTTTTAATCTCTCTTCATATAGAAGCTGTTCCATACCCTTAATCATTTTTGTTGCCCCTCTCTGTTTCTTTTCCACTTCTAATATATCTTTTTTGAGACAGGGTGACCAGATCTGTATGCAGTATTCAAGGTGTGGTTTTACCATGGATTTATATAGTTGCATTATGATATTTAATATCTTATTATCCATTTTTCCCCCTAATGGTTCCTAATATTCTGTTATCTTAGCTTTTTTGACTGCCGCTGCACATTGAGTGGATGTTTTCTGAGAACTATCCACAATGATTCCAAGATCTCTCTCTTGAGTGGTAACAGCTAATTTAGACACCATCATTTTGTATGTATAGTTGAGATTATGTTTTCCAATGTGCATTACTTTGTATTTATCAACATTGAATTTCATCAGCCATTTTGTTGCCCAGTCACCTAGTTTTGTGTGATCCCTTTGTAACTCTTCACAGTCAGCTTTGCACTTAACTATCTTGAATAATTTGGTATCATCTGCAGTTTTTGCCAACTGACAGTTTATCTCCTTTTCCAGATCATTTATGAGTATGTTAAACAGAACTGGTCTCCGTACATACCCCTGAGGGACACCACTATTTACCTCACTCCATTTTTAAAAATCCCCATATATTCCTACCCTTTTTTCCTGTCTTTTAACCAGTTACTGATCCATGAAGTCTAGGACTATAACAGCGTTTAAAAGAGAACTGGATAAATTCATGGAGATTACGTCCATTAATGGCTATTAGCCACGACGGGTAAGGAATGGTGTCCCTAGCCTCTGTTTGTCAGAGGGTGGAGATGGATGGCAGGAGAGAGATCACTTGATCATTACCTGTTAGGTTCACTCCCTCTGGGGCACCTGGCATTGGCCACTGTCGGTAGACAGGATACTGGGCTAGATGGACCTTTGGTCTTACCCAGTACGGCCGTTCTTATGTTCTTATGATAGCACTTTCCTCTTATCCCATGACAGCTTACTTTGCTTAAAAGCCGTTGGTGAGGGACCTTGTCAAATGCTTTTGGAAAATCCATGTATATTACATCCATTGGATCACATGTTTGTTGACCCCCTCAAAGAATTCTAATAGATTGGTGAGGAATGATTTCCATTTACAAAAGTCATGTTGACTCTTCCCTAACAAATGATGCTCACTATGCGTGTGATAATTCTGTTCTTTACTATACTTTCAACCAATTTGCCTGGAACTGACGTTAGACGTACTGGCCTGTAATTGCCAGGATCACCTCCAGAGCCTTTTTTAAAAATAGGCATCACATTAGCTATCCTCCAGTCATCTAGTACAGAATTTATTTAGATTTATATACTACCGTTAGTAGTTCTGCAGTTTCATATTTGAGTTCCTTCAGAACTCTTGGGTGAATATCATCTGGTGCTGGTGACCTTAGTACTGTTTAATTTATCAGTTTGTTTCAAAACCTCCTCTATTGCCTCCTCACTGTGGGACCTCAGATTTCTCACCTAAAAAAAAATGGCCTTGGTGTGGGAATCTCTCTTACAGTGAAGACCGATGCAAAGAATTCATTTAGCTTCTGCACAATGACCTTGTCTTCCATGAGTGCTCCTTTAGCACCTCAGTTGTCCAGTTGCCCCAGTGATTGTTTGGCAGGCTTTTGAATCTTTTGCTAGTTGCTCTTCAAATTCTTCTTTGGCCTGCCTAATTATACTTGACTTGGCAGAGTTTTTCTCCTTTGTATTTTCCTCTGTAAGATTTGACTTCCAATTTTGTAAAGATTGCCTTTTTGCCTCTAACCACTTCTTTCACTCTGTTTAGCCACGGTGGCATTTTTTGTGTGTGTGTCTCTTACTGTTCTTTTTAATTTGGAGTATATATTTAATTTGAGCCTCTATTATGGTGTTTTTAAAAAGTTTCCATGCAGCTTGCAGGCATTTCACTCTTGTGACTGTTCCATTTAATTTCCATTTAACTAGCTTCCTCATTTTTGTGTAGTTCCCCTTTCTGAAGTTAAATGCTATTGTGGTGGGTTTCTTTGGCGTTTCCCCCTCCACAAGGATGTTAAATTTAATCATATCGTGGGCACTATTTCCGAGTGGTTCAGATATATTCACCTTTTGGACCAGACCAAAAGTCAGAGTCAGAGTCAGTTAGAACTGATAGGCTGGTAAGGAAACAGAGAGAGATCAAGAGACCCAGAAACAGTACGAGGGGCAGGCTGCTTCTCACAGCCCAGGCATGGACCTAGCTGAAACATACCAAAGCTTGCCAGGAAAGATCCAAGGGTTAAGTAAAGTAAAATCTGCGTATAGCCTTTAATTGTTTTTGTCCTTTGCTCTGTGCTTTGTGCCTTTGGGTGAATGAATCAAGAATGCTTTGTTCTGAAGAAGCTGTTTTTGTGTCACTTTAACCACCTGGCTCATCACACATCCCTGGAATAAAAGGGTTGGCAGTTGCCAAACTCAATTTGGGCCTGTTGTGTTAACACGGTCGGGGAACAGGGAGACTGGTGCCCAGAGGCCCAGTCCCAGGGTGGTTGAAATGCATAGTTACACCCAGAGTGAGATGCAGGAAGCCAAGCCCGCCACCAAAGGTGCACTTGAAGGGGACTAAAAGGCTCAGTTTGCCCATGAACCATGACACCCTCAATAGCAGTAGGAACAAGCCACCTGGAGGCAGCCCCCTTTGGCAGGAATCGCAGATAAAGAACCTCACTGCACTGTCTCAAACAGCAGCTATTCTGAACCTCTGCTTCTTTCCAAGGGCTCACACGGACCGATGGCCAAATGCAGACCACTTCAGTCCAGGGACCAAACCATACTCAAATTCCTGACTGCTTATCACATAGCTTTGTTTTAGTCCCTGAGTCTTAAGCCTAGAAAAACTCTGTCAGCTCCTCACTCTTGGTCTGGCTGCAAGGTATCTGGTAATACTTTTTTGTACTATTATAGGATATCAGCTGCTCCTACTGTTGGGCACAGAGAGTTTTAGCACACCCATTCGCCTTAACAAGGTCTGTGATCGCCTTTCCATCTAACACTCCCAGTGGTGAGCTCTTTGTTCTAGTACAACCGGAAGTTATCGGGGTTGGTGCCGGAATCACTTAGGGTATGTCTGCACTGCGACTGGCAGCATGCTTCCCAGCATGGGTAAACAGACACCCAAACTCCGCTCAAGCTAGCATGCTAAAAATAGCAGCATGGTGCAATGGTTTGAGCTGGTCACTCGAGTACGTACCCAGAGGGTTGAGCAGGTTTGGACTTGAGTGGCTAGCCCAAGCCGACCACCAGTGCTACCATGGCCACACTGTTATTTTTAACGTGCTATCTCGAGCAGACCGACAGCAGGTCTGTCTGTTCATGCTGGGAAGCACCCTGTCTAGGCATACCCTCGGAGAAACGCTGTGGCCTGAGTTATGAAGGAGGACGAACTAGAAGTTGCCTCCTGGCGTTAAAATCTAAGAACCTATACATGATTTTCTAAACCAAGGCACAATCGCCTCAGCTCACGTCCACGAGAAATAAAGTATGAACAGAGTAGACTTTCTCTTAGTATGTGACACATCCGTTTCCTTGAGTTGTTGAAAATTGAGAGAAACAAAGTTAATTTAAATCTGGTTCAAGTAATAAGTGAAAGTGCAGGTCAGTTCGTATTTTATCTAAAGCAGTTCATCCAGCCCTAAAAACTACAATTGATACAGGAAAATGAAGCACAGATGTTGTAATAAAAAAGTATAAATTTGAATATCATCGAGCATCATTGAAATTATTGTATATGCTGCTGTTCCATTGTTTAATTATGTACAATTAGCATTGGAATTGCTAGCTCCCTGCTGGAGTCTTTTCTCTTAGATTTACAATAGGTCATGGTAGAATATTTTTCTCATTACTGTCATAGATGCACTAATTGAACTGGATCTGATCTCTCACATTCAGTAGTTTTACCCATAGACGAATAATTTACTTAAGTACAAATAGTTTCTTCTTTGCCATATTTAACTGAAGCCTGAAGCAAGCATAACAGAGATGGGAGAATTTATAGTCCATTAAAGCTTCTTCCATCAAGTGTCATCAGTGAAAACTGTTTTGGGCATGTGAAGCAAAATTAAGATAAATCTTGTTTTGGTAACTAGTGAAAATACTTTTACTTTGGCCCATAGCCAGCCAGATTGAAGAGGCTTTGGGGAGCTGTGAAGGGGGAAACAGCAAAATAAAAATATGTAGGGGCTAGGGACTCTCTTCCAGAAAAATGTGAAAGTGCCAGTTGACATTTTCTTGGATTTCAAAGGATTTTATGACTTCTTAACAAAATATTTTGGCCCTGACTCTGCAATATGAAATATGAGGGCGCATTGCTGTGCCCTATTAAAGTTAATGGGGCTTTGCATGGCGCAGAAGTCCATCCGTCACAGGATTGGGGCCTTATGTGGGGAAAAAGCGTGCCTGTCTGGTATGTTTCTGGAAGTATGAGCTCTGTTCATTCATTCTCCTCCTGCTATAATCCCCATGCTCTCACATCTCTACAACGTTCCTTCCCCCATTCACTGCCCTGCGATCCTTTCCTCCCCATTCTCTTCCCCCTTGTCTGTATTTGGTATATACTGCCGGTAGCTGCCCATCATCTCCTTTTGCTTCCAGAGATTCCCATACACGTTCTCCTCCTCATACATGCTGTGTGTGGGCTTCCCGACTCTTTCCGTCCTCTCCTGATGGCTTCCCCCTAGTGGGCTTGTGGATACTCAATGGCCCCTACTCATGTGCTGTTGTGATGCTCTCTTCCTTGTGGTGTTCTGATGCTAATGAGCTTTGTGCTGCTGCTCAGCAAGCTCGCTGCTCTATCCGCCCTCAGCCACTGGCAGAGAGAGAGAGAACGGCTAAGCAGAGCAGGGAAGCGTTGCTAATGTCGTACAAGCCACGGTTCTAATCTTCACGATCAGCCAGCTTCCCTCCTTGGGGACTCCAGCACTCCATGAGTGGGGGAGTGGCCTGAGAGCCAAGAGGTCTTGCTGTTGCAACAGGCCTGTTTATGCTTAAAATTAGATGCGCATAACGTGGAAAAGCAAACAGTGAAAAATCAGGCCAGATTAATCCCTAACCACCCCCACGTCCTCTGCTTTATCAGTGATAAGAAGGAAAAGTAAATGGGCATCCGTTCCTTCCCTGGTGCATTGACACTATTAAAGAAGAAAAACAACAAAATCGGACCGGGACAGCATTAGTGCTAACAGTAACTCTTACCTCAAACTAGATGGCCCCATCATCTGGGAGTACATCCACATTGGAGCTGGGAGATGTAAATTCCAGCTCGGATACTCATAGCCGTGCTAGCTTGGTCAAGGCAGTGAGCTAAAAGTAGAAGCTTGGTCATGGCGGCGCAAGCGGCTGGAGGGGCTCAACGCCCCTGGTATGTTCCCATCCAAAACCCTAGGCACGTACTCGGGAGGCTAGCCCAACCCACCAGTCACTCTGCAGCAGCTACGCTGTGCGAGCTAGCGTGGGTATGTCTTCTCAAGCGGGGGAAGTACACCTTCCGGCTCCCGCATGGACCTATCCTGGGTTAGTTATCTGAATAGCAGCCCATGGTCATAACGGAATGCAAGGAGCTTTGCTGCTGTAGGGCTAGATGGCAATCTTGCAATTTGCCCCATGCAAAGGATGGCATGGAGCTGTGCAGCACTAAGAACGGCCTGGGAATAAAGTGTGATTCTGAGAATCATAATTCTGTCCTCATTTCCTTCCTTGCACCAGTGGGGAAGTAATCTACTACTGCCCTTGGCCAGCAGCAGACTGCTTACCCCTCTGCACCAGCTCATGTCTACCCACAAGGGTGTTTTTGGTAGTGAATAGGCAAGGCTCTGTCCACTCTCCACCCATCTGTATGTGAATTGTCCATCCAAATGCTGGGAGTGGTGCGGCAGGGAGTCCAACCATGAAGTGAGGGGGGCAACTCTCTGAAGTGAGAAGTGATTCATTTAATTTCTTTTTTATGCCCGCCTACCCACCTGCTTTCATCCAGGCTGGGATGTGGAAGTACGTAAGTAGCACAACAAAAGTTATTCTCTTGTTTTTTTTCCTGCTGGAAACATTTTCACAAGAAAAGCCAGTCCTTTTCCAGGCTAGATCTAGGCAATAATATGCATGAAGAATTTCAGAGAAGTCACTTTTCCCAACCTGCTCTGCAGACACAGTCTGTACACAATATAGAGTCCAGAGTTTGGCTTCATTCACAAAGAGAGCAACAATAAAGACAGGTGTGGCTGCTTCAGAATGTAGGCCAGTCTCTAAGTATTAGAGGTCAGGATGAGCCCTGTATGAGGGGCAGACAGGAGCGCCGCCAGCTTTTCCGGCGCCCTAGGCGGCGCAAGGTCCCACCCCCGAAATGACGCCCCCAACAGCGGCAGCGGAAGGTCCCGCCCCCAAATGTCCACGGCCGGCCGGGGCGCCGGCGCCCCCCAAATAGTAGCACCCTAGGCGACCGCCTAGGTCGCCTAATGGGTTGCGCCGGCCCTGGGGGCAGAATATCCCATGACTGCCTATGACAGGGATCTTGTACCTTCCTCTGAAGCATCTGCTACTGCTGCTGTCAGGGATGTAGAACTGGACCAGATGGACCTTGTCTGATCCAATATGGCAATTCCTATATTTCTATGCACAGCCTAGAGGTTGTGTCTCCACAGAACCATTCCCAGCACTATTAAATCAGATAGGATAATATGTTACTTGCCTCAGTGCATCAGCCAAACTCATTTAAACCTATCCCACACTTGCTAACAGGGTGATTCAAGTGACACTGCCAGATCATTACAAGTTCATTCAACAAATATTTTCCATCAATTGAAGAATACATTATTTATGAATACATTGTTCCAGCTCTATATATGTTGAACGGTATTTATCAAATCCACCAGAGAATACATTATTTACAGGTTTTATTTTATTTTTCCATTTTTTGGCTAAGCCTTTTGATGTTTGGCCGGCATAAATACAAACCCACATATGAATAGCATGAGGAGCTTTGAATATGTACACCGCTACCTCGATATAACGCGACCTGATATAACACGAATTTGGATATAACGCGGTAAAGCAGCGCTCCGGGGGGGCGGGGCTGCGCACTTCGGTGGATCAAAGCAAGTTCAATATAACGCGGTTTCACCTATAACGCGGTAAGATTTTTTGGCTCCTGAGGACAGCGTTATATCGAGGTAGAGGTGTATTTTTCTTGTAATGTGGAGAAAAATCCACTTGCTTGCTTTTATAACTTCAGTTTGAGTTGCAATAATGATACATGAAAAGATTACACAGAAATGTCATTATTCAAGGGGCCCTAACAGGGATCAAGACCCCTTTGTGTTACACAAATAGCCAGAGACAATCCCTGCTACAAAGAGCTCACACTCTAAATAAGTGGGACGGACAAAGGGTGGCAAAAAGGAAGGTTTAGTATCCCCATTTTACAGATGGGTAACTGAGGGGAGAGAGGTTAAGAGTAAAATCTTCACAGGTACACAAATGATTTAGGCACCAAAATCCAAGAGAAAAGGAATTAGGTGCCTACATTACTTAGGCTACAATTTTCAAAAGTGCCTAAGTGACTTTCCCAAGGCCACACAGGGAGTCTATGGCAGAGCCAGGAGTTGCATGCAGATCTCCCACATCCCAGTCATAACGTCTAAAAACATCCTCCTTCTGGTAGTGTGGCACACACAAGAGAACAGAAATATGTATAATCATTGGGGGAGACACTCACATGTTGCAGCTTTTCTTTTCAGGTAAAATATTAGGACTTCTTTTACTGTGCCTCGTGTTTGCAGTGTCCAAGGTGTACCATCCACAATGCTAAAGCCATAGCTTTTCAGAGCAGTTCTCTTCAGGTGACCCAGCCATTCTGAAAAGTATGAAGGGCCATCAAACAGAAATGTATAATTAATGCAATCATTGTATAATTTTATTCCCTTTTTCATCAAAGTTGCTGTACACAGGACATGTATTAAATATTACTACATTGCCATCTCCCAAGACAACTGCAGAATATGAGTTAGGAAGACCTCAATAGGCTAGCCCAGTTCAACATTTTCGTTGCAAAATAAATAGAGCCTGTCTTGTGAATATGAATGAGATTAACTAAAGCCATTAATTAATATGACTTTTTAAAAGGGAGCTGTAAATGGAATAATTCACCATGTATAGCATCTTAATTTTCTTCCCTGTCAAGTATTTTTTTATTTTTGGTGTTTACTCTCTGTTGTCATTAAAAAGCTTTTATAGGTTTGGAAGTTGCGTTTTTCTTTTGGAAGGGGTGAGTCCCTCCTGATTTTGTAGCTTTTCCATTTGGCAAATATTAATTCCTTTCCCCCCCTCACCCTTTTTCCTTATGAAATAGTGATTGTCAACACAAAAATCATCTTTGTCATCCTCTCAGAATTCTTCCTAGGACGGTTCAGAGCTGTGCTGCTCCAGACATAGGGTTCTGCCTGTCAGGCAAAACTGAGCCTGAGAGTAGCAAAGTTTGACCCCGAGTTAACTAATAAATTAGAAAAAGAAATTACAGGGAGAGAAATCACCGAAGCAATGAAAGCACTAAACCTTGGCAAAACTCCAGTCCCAGAAGACCCGTCAGTCGACATACATAAAAATGCATAGATATCCTCACTGATACATTATTAGACATTTATAATTTGGCCTTTCAGATGGAAAAAAAAATGCAAGTGGTGATTGCAAGTATCCCTATTCTGAGGATGGGCAAACTGTATTATAGAGTTTACGTGACTTGCCCATGGTCAAGTTGATGGCAGAGCCAGGAATAGAATGTTCATTTCCTCATTCCCAGTCCTGCGCCCCATTCATGGACCACACTGCCTGTCTGTCTGGAAATTCAGCCAATATCCCTGCAGGAAATAATGACCTCTGCCATATTTGATGTATTATTCATATTGCGGTAACACCCTTGATTATCAAGGGAAATGGGTTTTTAAGCAAAATGCATTAAATGGATTTCAGTTCTTTCCAAGGAAAGCTAAAGCACTATAAGGACACATAAAAATATACCGTTTATTTTGTCACATTTCTACAATTAAGTATCTGTATAGTCAAATGCATTACACTGAGGCATTTGTTTGTCAGATACAAGGACCATTTCATCCTTAGACATACTCTTGGGACATAGAAAATGAGATCTCAGCCAGCTTGAAAGAAAGTAGAATAGACAATGCTCCATGCACGTCCCTTTGTTCCCCAGTTCTGGAACTGTGCTCAGCATTGACAGTCGGTTGTTTTCAACTAAGTCGTGAGCTTCACTGGTGTTGACTATACTATAGCATCCATTCTGGGCATCCTCTTCAAATCAGTTATTGCAGTAGTGTCCAGAGGTCCAAACAGAATGGAGGTCCTACTCTTAGGAGTCAGTACACATATATATGAAGACATGGTACATCTTTATATCATGCAATTATGTCTTGGAAACTGTTACAAATGCATATTCTAAAATGCACCTTATGGAAAGAATGGAAGAAAGGAATTAAAATCACATTGAAAGATCATGAGAAATTGTCTCAGAAAGACATTAAAAAACATCATTGGTTAGTTTAGTCTCTCAGAGCATTTCCCTAACGCTTGGACCAATTTGCTTAACCATTGATCGTAACATTTATTTTTTCTTATTTTTTTCTCTGTGTCTTAATTTCCAGTCCTTGTTCTGGTGTGCCTGTTAACTTTCCATGCTATAACAAGCCTAATTTTTCTTTATTTCAAATTAATATTATATAAATTAATTGCCATTTGATTACCATGTAATTACATTGTGACTCATGACAGTTTAGACAAAGTATCATATCTACATCTTAAGAACATGATGCATGTTTGACTAATATTTCAAAGAAATGTGTAAATGTATTGTTATTTGGTGACACTTTTAATACATGTTAATTTCCTCCCTGATTTATTTAGCCCATCTGTAGTTCAGTGGCAAAGAGCAGCCAACCCATGCACCACAATTTATTCTTGAATGGGCATAGCCAATTGGGCCAAATCGCAATTGGTTGTACATAATCCGCGAAGCTCTTTGTAAAGAGGATGCCGGTGCAGGCATATTGCTTGAGTCAAGAGAAGGGACAAATTACACAACTCTCCTGGGAGACTAATTGCTTCCAAGCAGGCTACTTATTAAATAATTCTGATACCGTTGTACAACAGTTTCAGCCACCTTCAGTGCACTGCACAGAATGTGCACATTCTCAACTGCACACTGGGCTCTCTACATTAGTTTTGACTATTTGGAAGTTCTGAGAACTTGACTGTTGTTTGCTTCCTCACTTCAGCAAAGATTAGTGAGCATATTCACTGAGTTTGACCTTGACATCCCAGAGAGAGCCTAATGATATGCAGTCCCTATTAGTCATTACAGCCATTTCATCTCAATTTCTCTTTCCCTTCCCTCTCCTCTTCTCTCCGGAAGTTTAGACAAATACATCCAATTAGCCTTTAAGCACATACCTTAGTCTATAGCAGGGCGCTAATGAGAAATTAAAAGAAGCAGTGTGCCTAAGGAACTCTGGTCTGGTTTGAAGTCCCACAGACTCGCAGCCAGGAAGTTAGCTTGGATCAATGCTGTTACGATTCACTAGGGCCTGGAAAGAAGGGAATGCAGGGATTCCGATTTTAGATTGTCACATTGTGGTAATGCAAAATGTGATGGGATATTGTGAGCTATCAAGTTAATGAAGCTTTCAAATGCTCGGCTAAAGCTAAGCCAAGGCTAGTCATGGCACATGCATTTATTTCTTTTTCTCACATATGACTCTTCATTATTATTTTTACTAATTATTTCTATGGAGGGTAGCACCTGGAGTGTTCAGTCAAGGATCAGGGTCCCTTTGTGCTACGTGTTGTATGGGAGGAGCGGGGGGGGAGGCATGACCTTAGCCATGTTAACTAACAGCACATTCAATACATCTTAGCAGTCACTGCAGACAGGGACCAACCTTTTTAGCATTGTACCACGTAGTGGTGGGCATCTCACACAGGAACCATAGGGTTAACCAGGACTAGCTAACATGATGTTGAATGTGGTAATTTTCACTGTCTTCACTGACTGTACTGTCTTGTTTAACATTATGTTAGTTAACACAACTCCTTGAGGTTATATTCTCATATTGCCAAATTTTCTGGTGAAAACCAGGCCATAGAGTTAAAGAAAATTCCTAATCCAGAGAGCTCACAATCTTGGTTTATTGAATTTCATGTATTTGGCTCTTTGATCCAAAGCTCTGTAAGTGTAACACATGGAAAGAACAATGAAACTAATAACAATCAACAGCAAAGAATCATATTGACAGAGTACTGGGAACCAACTGCTGAGTCAGCACTCTGATCACTTAATCACCAATCCCCTGACTCTGTCTAATTAGCAGATTAGAATGGGCTGGGGAGAACTAAAGACCTAATTAGCTCATTAGCACAGAGGGTAGAAGATGACACAGGAAGGAAGTGCTGGGGCGGGGGGAAGAGAGAAAGAGAGGCTAGTAGAGCCAGAACCAAGGAGGATCTCTGGATGGAGAGTGCTCTGTCCTTGTCTTGGCCAAGGGCTGAGGGGAAATTAATAGCGTAAATGATGTGGTATATGGCCAGTAGAGATGGTGGGGAAGAGACAATCTAACTAAACTACGTGGTGGTGTTTGACAACTGAAGGTCTCCAAACAGTTTGTGTAGACAGAGCAGGAGCAAGACCTTGCCCTATCACGCACATCAACAACTAGATGGTCCCTGGAAAAAGTAAAATATGAGAGACGGGAAGGGAGACATTTCTAGAGAATTCATAACTAAGAAACAATCATCTTCATAACTTAGAATTATCTGTGCTCATGACAAGCAACAATGCAAGTTACTCACCCTTCTATGTGACAGGATGTATTTTAGAAAGGAGACCCCATGAGAGAGGAAACTTCAGAGGAATTTGTTTCAAAAGAAGAGTCATCCAATTGTAACCAGTGCCATGATGTCCTATTAACTCATTTTTGGAGAAGTTGTCTCCAGCGAAACAATAGCAACAGTAAAGGCATGAGCTCAAATCTCCCTCACTCTGCTCATCTCAGTGAGGTGTGAACGCCAAAGCCCCTGTGGCTCATTTAAATGTTAACATTATTGAACATGGACAGCTTTTTCCCCTCGCTTTGATAATTTACTTTAAAAATAAATTGAAAGAGTTTGCTAATGTAATGTGTGTGAGTGGGGATTTTGCCTTAATAAGGCAGAGCCTGATTAGACCAGTAGAGAGAGATGATACTTTTGGGTGGGGGGTATATGTGTATGTACAATATATAAACATAATATGCAGTATATAGAAGAACAACTGATAAGCGTCAGTGAGTCAGCAGGAAAATTCAATTACAGTTTTTCTGACCCCATAAACTGAGATGGAGTTAGAATGGTTTGTTGGTGTGTGTTGTGACCAGAACCCAGTGGTCTGTATTTTTCTGACTTTAATTTGTATAACAGATTAAGTCTCTTCTCATTTATGTCCTTCCTCTCTCTAAGGCTTATTGTCTATTTTTTTCCCCTTTCTTAACTCTTGTCTAGCTATTTTATTTATTTTTTGCAAAAGCTTGGGTGTAATCTCAAACAGTGTAGGAGGGTTTACTTACAAGTTAAACAGCTATTTTGCTTTGCAAAGTCATGCTAGATTTGTTCAGATGCAATTATGCATTAGCTGTCACATGAAGTCTAAGGAACAGATTCTCAGGTGTAAATCAGCACAGTTTCACGGAAGCTATCCCAATTTACACCAAGTGAGGATCTGGATCTGAGGTTTTTGTTAGGTTCATAAAAGATCATAATTTATCATTTAAATCATCTCCACCAAGTTCCTCTGCTAGATGGACAGAGAGATGCAGAGCTAATACTTTCAATATGGTAGTGCACTGCATTATTAAATCTCATTATTAAAATAATTTGTTGTTATGCCTATAACTCATACCGGAAACACAGAAAACATCTGATTTCTGGCATTAATGCCAAGCATTTTAAAGATATTTAATTTAGGTAACTTATCAACCAGACAGAAATTAGTAAGGAGCAGTAGATAGTTTAAAACCAGCTGTTTCATCTAATCAAGGCTGTCCTATGCACAATAAATTCAAAGGAAAAAAAAATCTGTATATTTCTGTGTTGAATAAAAAGTTGGGATTTGATGCCTGAAAGTTCTAAGCATGCCTCCTGCATTATGAAAGATCTAGGCTTTGAGGTGTTGAGGTCCACTATTGAACATATGATTTATATGTTCTATATTTATCTTTTTTTTTAAATCCATTCTTCCAGGGTCAAGAAACTAAAAATAAATATCCATTTGAATACAGGAACTATGATTTCCCATAGCTTTTCAGTCTTTTCCGTAAGGTGTCCAACATTCAATTAGAGAGAGTGTCTTATGGACCAATTCCTCATCACATGGACCCTCGTTCACAACCATATTGCACTCATGTGACATTTACAGGAATTGCTTATATGGAGGAGCAATATTATTTGAGTGGTTTACACATACACACACACACACACACACACATTCTGCTCTTCCAGAATGTTCTGTAGCACTGATTAGCTTGAATTCTTTCCACTGTGGACACCGGATCTCTCTGAAGATCTCTTCCTCTACCCCATTCTGGGGTCAAATGCTTTCTCCCTTGAGAAAGTGTTTTTAAATTCCAGCAGGCTTTTCCACCTTCTTCTTAGTGCTAACCTCTTCCTCTTGGAACAGGGTCATAATAGCCCTGCTTTCTGAAGATGTGCTTTAGTGCCAACAGGTTTCCCCAGCCCTCCAGGGTTCGGGTTCTTCCCCAGGAACCTCCCTATAAGTCCCTCCTGGCTCTAGGCTCCCCTCCATTATGCTGAAAAGAATCCTTTTTAATGCTCAGGGGATAGTCACCTGAATCTAGCACCTGGCCTTATTCTCGTCTTGGTCTGCTGACACCTCCTCTTTAAGGGGTCATATATTGAAATAAAGTTTGCTGACCTTGAGACTGACTGCCCTTAAAAGGCCTTTGGGGCTACTGCAATATAACTGTTAAATAATAATAATAATAATAATAATCACTGGTGATCAGAGAGAAGGAAATAAACATAAAATAACTTCTAATATTCCTTTAGCAACATGGGGAATGCTTCGTTATAGAAAAAAAAACCATTGTAAGTGGGGAAAAGTTTTAATTTCCAAGATTGCAAAAGCATGTTCTACTAAGATCATGGGTACTTTGGGAAATTATACCATGTGATATTGTGTGGCCGCCATCTTGGTTACTGCACTGGGGATTGAACCAGGGTTCACCAGAGCTAAAAGCATCAGCTTCTCCAGCTTGAGCTAAAGATTTCTAGTTGGGACTGTAACAGACCCATTTTTAGAGCTGGTTGAAACATTTTAGACTAAATTTGTCATCAGAAAATGCTGTTTCATCAAAGCTGAATCACTTTGTTAAGATGTATTTATTTTGACAAAGTTTATGACAGGAAGGTTTCTTAGGGCAAAGGTGGATTCTCTGGTCACTTCCAGAGAGAGAGAGAGAGAGAGAGAGAGATCGAAATAAAAAAAATGTCCTTTGACACAATTCCATTTTGGAAAATCGTTCCAAGGATTTTATTTTTTTTCCAGTGCAGAATGAAGACAAATTTTGAAACCTCAACATTTCTTGAAAAATTGAATATTTATTCTCTGGACCACTCTACTAATAACGTCTATGGATTGGGCAGAGAGGAGTAAACTCACTATGGGGTTACAATAACAAAAGTTAACTAACATGGTGTTAAAATGCAATTTATCACTCAGTCTAGGCAAGGACTGCCATAGTTAATCCTGTGTAGACTGGTCATGGTTAACTCTTTACATCAGCTAACTGTGATTAATCTCACAATCAGCTAACACAATGTGAAACACATGTAGGTTGAGTCTGCAACATTGTGTTGATGAATGGATGTTGTTACACGATGTCATTTCCCACTATAGACTAGCCCCAAAAGTGGAGAGTTAAAAAACAAGACTCAGTTCAGATTTGGGACACTGATAGGAGATTAATCATTTTACAACATCTTTGAATTTGGCCCAGAATATAATTCTAGACACTGTGCCTTAAAACTACATAATGTACAAGAAAGATGAAGCAAAGAACTTTTTGTTTAAAAGTTCTGAGTGTACACCTATATCCCACACTATTTACAGCCATCTCTTTAGTAGCGATCTTACTTTCTCCCTGTTGGATCGGTGACTGGTCATTAGCTTTAACAAGATTCTTTACTTAAGGAGCTCTCTGCATTCCTGGGAAAACACTAGCTCTTTGGATAGTACAGGTACTTCACTGATGTGGTGGATGCAGCATTTTCACTGTGCTCATCGTGGAGATAGATTACCATTACTATTTTGGATAGTCTCCTATGTTTCGAGATATTGCGTATTCTTTTACTTTCCTTGCTTTCTACTATTATGTTTTCAGATTATGCCACACATACACTGGCAGTGAGTAGTGCATTGTTAACTTTGGGGTTTTTTTTGGTTACTTCTGCATAAATAAGCTTTTAAAATGCAGATGTCACATTGCACAATTTGACCAACATAGGTGTTTGGATACTACAGTGTTGAATGACTTCATATTACCATATAAAACCCAATCTGCGGCCGAAACCAAAATAAAAATTTGAGAAAACTTACCATTGGTGCATGGAATGTTCGTACCTTCATGGACTGAGAAGCTGTTGCAAGACCTGAGAGAAGGACAGCCCTCATTGCTCGTGTCACAGAGCATCAGCAGCGCACAATCCACTTCCCATGCACCATTTGCAGCAAAATGTGCACCTCTAGAATTGGCTTGTATAGCCATCAGAGGGCACACCATAAGACCAACGATTGATGATCTGCACAGATTTGTCATCATCGGATCGATGGACTACCAAGAAGACCATATAAAAACCTATCTAGAATAGAATAGACCTGGCAGTCCAGTTATCTACAGGAAAACACTTGACACAAATAGCTAAGCAGGGAATTAAAAGACACGTTCACCTCAAGTGCAGTACTTTCTATGCTAGAACTAGCAGTTGTTTAAACAAAGGGAATTTAAAATTACATAGAGGTTTAGCACAATAGTACTTACCATAATTCTATCAATTACACTGTAAACCTAGCATGAAGAACGCTGATTAGGGCTCACTGTTTGACTTCTGAGTGATATGGCAGATTATAATAGGTACTTGGATCCTTTGTCATTAGCTTTTATAAGTGCAGTGTTTGCTTTTAACGTTGGCCAAAAATCTGCTGGTTTAAAATGAAAGTATGCATTTTGTGTGTCATGCGTGCGCAAGTGCACATATAACACTCCAGTAAAAGACCATTATTGAAATTGCAGTTTCCAGCACTCAGAAGTTAGGAAATGCCAGAATGAAAGTTGCCTGTGCAACCTTATCTCCACCTCTTTCTATGTGTTATGCTGCAGTCTTTATGGGACATTATGATGCAGTGATTGTACACTATTGTTTTGCCACCAGAGGACTTCTGCTTCATTCCGTGCATGGGCATGGACAGGGCTCAGTGAATGAATCAAGGCTGTGGAGTGCATCGTGTTACAGGCCCTTGGCCTCATTTGTTGCAGAAGTTGGAAGGTATGGAGTGAATAAGGGATGAGCCACATGTTGAATGAGGATAAAAAGAAATATTGAACGGCTGCCTCATTCACTGTGCTCCATACATCTCGTGTACTGAATGAGCAACGGATTTCTTGCTCTTCAATATTAACATTGCCCAACACAATGATGAGGCCTTGATCTTGACTGGAGTGTCTGCTTTAATAGAAATAATATCCATGAATGCTTGGTGAAAGAAAAGCACTTGGTTTAGAAGTGCCATAACGTGGGTGGAGTAGAGAAGTGCTACAGCTTGCTTGTGTTCTGGGGAATGACAGCGTCTGGAAAAGGGAACGGCCCATGAGGTGATCTAGTCCAACTCCCTGCCATTGAAGAATGGGTCTTCATTGCACATTTACTAGCATTTTAGTACTGGGAATTGTATCAAGCGATGGGGCTTTTCCCCCTTCCTAGGGAGATTATTCCACGGGTTAGTAGATCTCACTGTCAGGAAGTGTGGGACTTTGGCTGAACTTATTAACCACATTTATTATGGTAGAGGCTAAGTGCCAACCCAAGAAGGCCCCTCATTGTGCTAAGTACTGTACAAACACACAGTAGTCGATGGTTCCTGCCCCAGAGAGCTTACAAGACAGACGCCGGGTGGGGAAAGGGGTAGAACACATCAGCAACGAGAACAATGTGATGGCAGTAAACATCATGTTAGTTCCACTTTTTATTGGATTTATTTATTTACTGGAAGGGGTAGTTTACTTAGGATGGGATTGGCTACATGGAAGAAAAAGGAAAGGAGCGAGGGGGGACAGGTCTGAGGAAACGAGGGTAAACAGAGAAGGTGGGGAGTGCAGCTGAACTGAAGAATCTGCGAGGGAGGAGAATGTTGGAGCAAACAGCCAATCAGCACAGGGCAGAGACAATCAAAAGATGCTTTAGTTTTCAGTGGCATGTCCAAAGGTCCCTGCTTTGGCTGCATCTGCTCCTACAGCTGGAGAGTCTCGATGGGCTCCTCTCTGCAGTTTTCTCCCAAGGCCACGTGGTCATAAATTGTTTAGTGAGATTGTTACATAGACATATTCTACTATTTATAATTTCTCTATAGTTACTTCAAGAAATCTTTGCATTTAGTAGCAATCTCAATGAAGGATAGGGAAAATTGGGTCTCTGAGGATAAACCATGAGAGTCCATTCCCCTTAGGGTATGTCCACATTGCAAGTTAAGTTATAATTGTAGCATGGGTAGATATACCTTTAATATATCTTGTGTGGGTAACTGTGAAAATGCGGTTGTATGGGCTTCAGCACAAGTCTAGCCACCTGAGTACAAGTCCATCAGGGACCCTGGGTACATACTTGGGTTATTACGCTGCACCAAGGTCCATGTCCCACTACATCTTCTCTGCTATTGTTACCTGCACTAGCTTGATTAAAGTTAGGGCAGGTGTGCCTACAATCACACCTTAAATTGCAGTGTAGAATACCCTTTGTTAAACTTATGACTCTGTAATCAAAAATAGAGTTTATTCCAAGTTTGCCTGTCTGTAGGGTTTTCTAGCCAGTCAGACCATCCTTAAAAAAAATCTTCCCTCATTTGGCCTCTGAAATCTGCTTCGTGTTTGTATAATGTGTGACAACAGTTCTTTTCAATTAGCTTATTAAAAGAAAGAGAAACTTAAAGCTTACATTCAATATGGAAAAACAGAAGGATTGGAAAGAGAATATGAAGAAGAATTGATAAAAGAATGTATATTTCACTTTGCCACTGTTTTTCTAATTGCCTATTTGAATTGTTAGGTACATAGTTAGAAGTACTGATTGCTAGGGCTGTCAAGCGATTTAAAGAATTAATCGCACAATTAAAAAAATTAATCGCACAGTTAATCGCACTGTTAAACAATAATAGAATACCATTCATTTAAATATTTTTGGATGTTTTCTACATTTTCAAATATATTGATTTCAATTACAACACAGAATACAAAGTGTACAGTGCTCACTTTGTATTTATTTTTGGTTACAAGTATTTGCACTGTAAAAAAACCAAAAGAAATAGTATTTTTCAGTTCACCTAATACAAGTACTGTAGTGCAGTCTCTTTATCATGAAAGTTGAATTTACAAATGCAGAATTATGTACAGAAAATAACTGCATTCAAAAATAAAACAATGTAAAACTTTAGAGCCTGCAAGTCCACTCAGTCTTACTTCTTGTTCAGCCAATCGCTCAGACAAACAAATTTGTTTACATTTGCAGGAGATAATGCTGCCTGCTTCTTGTTTACAATGTCACCTGAAAATGAGAACAAGCGTTCTCATGGCACTGTTGTTGCTGGCGTCGCAAGATATTTATGTGCCAGATGCACTAAAGATTCATATGTCCCTTCATGCTTCAACCACCATTCAAGCAGACATATGTCCATGCTGATGACAGATTCTGATCGATAACAATCCAAAGCGGTACGGACTGATGCATGTTCATTTTCATTATCTGAGTCAGATGCCACCAGCAGAAGGTTGANCATTGACTCCAGTGAGCTTTGGATCAGGCCTGTGGTGAATGCCTTCTTGAAAGAGAAAAGGTCAGCTTCAGTAGCCAGAGTCACTTTTTTATTTTAGCTACAATTTCGAACATGTCATTACCTGGAATATTTTACTATTTTAATTATTGCCACTGAGGCACAACTAGATTTAGTCCTAATTTGGACTCCAGCTGGTTTTTAGAGGGTAATCAAATGTCTGGTTATGAGATTTTGGCATAGTTGTTTCCCCCTTTGGGTAAACCCAACTCTCTCAAATTGTGCTGTTGGAAACATTTGATGGATTTTCAAACTTCCTGAGTAAGACGAGATACCTCTCTGAGGCCTCTCACTGTTTCTATCTCATCCTGATTTTTTTTTCTTCATATTAGATAATCATTTGACTTCTTCAATATTTCAATTTTCCTGTCACTCATTATGGACTCTAGGAATTCTAGCATTTTCCCCCATCACTTTGTTTGTCTACCACAGCGTAGTGGCCTGTGGTCATCGCCTCCCCGTCAAGCTCAGAGTGAGGCCGCTCTGCCTCACTACACACACCTACTTGGCCGCCAACATTGGGGTATTTGAGCACTTCACAGTCTTTAATGTCATTTCTCCTCACAGCAACCCTGGAAGGCAGGACAGTGCTATAATCCTTGCTTTACAGAGGGGGACCTGAAGTGCAGAGAGATTTGAGTGACTTGCCTAAGGGCACACAGGAAGCCTGTGGGGAGAGCAGAGACTTGAACCTAGCTCTTCTGATTCACAAGCTAGCATCCTAGCCACTGGTCCAGCTTTCCTTTGCAGAGGAGCATCATCTAGTTCCCGTGACTTTGGTGCAGCTACATTGAAACTACTCTAACTGAGGATCTGGCCCCAGATTTTTTTTAACCACTTGTAATAAAGTGTTCTTGATATGCTTCATATCCATACCTGAAGAAACTCTTTCCTTCCAGCGCCTCAGAGATGCTTTTTTCTTTTCTTTCTTTTGTTACAAAAAGAAGAGACACACATAATCTGATTCTTTGAATGTACCGCCTCCAATTAATCTTTGTCATATCCACTGGTTACTCCTCTAAACTACCAATGGAAGTTGATATGGTTTGGGAAGGATTTTTATTGTTTAATTAACATATACCCTGCTAGCTAGGAAGCCAATATTGGTATTATGTCTAGGCTCCTACCAAATTCACGGTCCATTTTGGTCAATTTCACAGTCATAGGATTTTAAAAATCATAAATTTCAGGATTTCAGCTATTTAAATCTGAAATTTCACAGTGTTGTAATTGTAGGGGTCCTGACCCAAAAAGAAGTTGTGGGGGGGGGGGCGTTGTGGTACTGCTACCCTTACTTCTGCACTGCTGCTGGTGGCGGTGCTGCCTTCAGAGCTGGGCACCTGGAGAGCGATGGCTGCTGGCTGAGAGCCTAGTTCTGAAGGCAGCACTGCCACCAGCAGCAGTGCAGAAGTAAGGATGGCATGGTATGGTATTGCCAGGGCCGGCTCCAAGATTTTGCCACCCCAAGCAAAAAAAATTTCCCGTGCCCCCTCGGCCCCGCCCCAACTCCGCCCCTTTCCCGCCCCATTCCAACCCCTTCCCCAAATCTCCGGCCCCGCCTCCTCCCCCGGGCGTGCCACATTTCCCCTTCTACCTCTCCCTCCCAGGCTTGACTGGGAGGGAGGGGGGAGAAGCGGAGCGGCGGCGCGCTCGGGGGAGGAGGCGGAGGTGAGCGCGATGGGGGGCGGTTCCTCTGCTCCCCCGCCAGGGTTACTTCCTGCGGCCCTCCCCGCGCCCCCCACTACCGCAGCTCACGTCTGCTCAGGGCCGGCTCCCGGCTTTTTGCGCCCCAAGCAAAAAAAAAAAAAAAAAAAAGGAGCCCTTGGAAAGTGCCACTCCAAGCACATGCTTGGAGCGCTGGTCTAGAGCCGGCCCTGGGTATTGCCACCTTTACTTCTGCGCTGCTGCCTGCAGAGCTGGGCCTTCAGTCAGCAGCCACCACTCTCTGGCCACCCAGCTCTGAAGGCAGCAGCGCAGAATTAAGGATGGCATGGTACGGTATTGCCAGCCTTACTTCCGCGCTGGTCCTTGCGGGGTGCTGCCTTCAGAACTGGGTGCCTGGCCAACAGCCGCCGCTCTCCAGTTGCCCGACTCTGAAGGCAGTGCAGAAGTAAGGGTGGCAATACTGTAACCCCCCTAAAATAACCTTGTGACCCCCCTGCAACTCCCTTTGGGGTCAGGACCCTCAATTTGAGAAACACTGGTCTCCTCTGTGAAATCTGTATAGTATAGGGTAAAAGCAGACAAAAGACCAGATTTCACTGTGGGAGACCAGATTTCACGGTCCGTGACACATTTTTCATGGCCGTGAATTTGGTAGGGCCCTAATTATTGCCAATTGTTTTTTCAGCTAAAGTGTGGATTGAAATGGGAAGTGATATCTTTAATTTTGCTGATATTTTAGCTAGCTATTTTTAATTATGGGATATTCAGATTCAATGGGTTTTTTTGTTTTGTTTTGTGCTTTTCCAATTAGGTCTGGTGTCAGACAACTAATCATATAATAAAAATGCAAAGAAGTCAATCGTTCTTGTTCTTGAAATCCTGACCACTGCTGGCTCAAGTGATTTCAGTTTATCCCATCTTGCATGATTCAAAGAAGAATGAATCTGCAGCATTCTTCCTTGTTCAAGATTGTATTTAGTTCAGTATGGCACGTGGTAATTTTGCATAAAAATATAACGTGGCATATTAATTTGTGAAAGGAACACTATAACATAAAAAACATGACATTCATCAGTCTCTCATCCACTTCTCAAATATTTCTGTGTGAAAGGAATCAATAAAACCATGCTTTAAATAAGAGAAGTCATATGGACTTAAAAAATAATAGAATGGTATCAATTAAATCTACTAATCCAGTGTCTGTGGTTTCATACTTCATGTAGCACCAGCCTGTGTTGGAGATGTATTTGTGTGCTACCTTCTATTATCATTTAAAAAAAATCTGTTTTCATTCCCTGGAAAATACATTTAAACTGCTCATTTATGTAAAAGATACTTTTTGGGACATAAATCATATAATTTTCATGTATTATACATGACCAGAGCATGTCTCAATGTATTGAAGAAAAGAAACCCAACTTTTCTGGTTTCCTTGCAGTGTTGATTTTACAGATCATTTGTGTTAAGCTTTTGTTTTTTTGCATGTAGTATATTATGTCCCACTCCTTCGTTTTTAAAGAGTTCTACATATGACTAAACCCACACAAGGATGAATTTGCTTTTCTTGTTTATTCTTTTCCAAGGGACATCTGGCTGCTGTAAGCATGTGTTTTCAAGTCACATCCTTTTAACCCGCCTCATCATTTTATTTGTAAAGTGCTCACCCGCTGAGATGCTAGGGGCCGTGTACAAACAGTTTAAAACAACATCAGAAAATAAACAATATGGGAAACACTGATGAGATGTTTTAAAGCTGAATAGTCTGGAATGTATGTTGGGAGGTGAGATGGTTCTGAGAGAGAGGTGCAGAACAACCATTGAAACTGAAACTGAAAACACCTCTGAAAAAAGGAAAGTTTAAAGTCCTGCTCCTCAGCTGGTGTGAACATTCTTAGCTGATAGTGAAGCGTAGTTCCACTGACGTCAATGGAGCTTTTTATATTTAGGATCTGCTTGAGAATCTGGCCCTAAGATTTATTTTTATGTGAGAAGGGATGGGCTGAGGGGTAACTAAGGGGGAACAAGTTCTAAATCCTAGTAAATGCTATGGCAAAAGCAGCTTCTTCGCCCACTGATCTAATATGTGAGAATGGAACTCCTCAACGGTAGGCGATGTAGGTGTTGGAGATACCCATCAGGATGAGATCACTCGGAAGAAGGAATCTCCCTATTAAAGACTTTAGGAACCAATAGGCCCATCTTAAAACCAAGAGGAATGCAGGACAAGCCTAATACGATTGTGGCACCTCACGGCATATTGATGCATCCTGTAGTCGGTGTAGAGAAGAAATTACAATAATTTAATTACAAGCCTCATGTTCATGGGTGCACATGTTGCTCTTGCAGGGTCCTTACAGGATAAATATGGGCACCTCCATTGCAAATTGCACAGCTGGAAATGTTTTTACACCACACCTGGCGCATGGCTTTCCATAAAAGGGTGCTGATGGAAATGATGCCTAGATTTTTAATCAGTCTCACTGATGCCATTCATGTCCCTTCAATAAATGGAGACATAAAGGAAGATAGAACATCCTCATGATGATCCCTGCCCATCAGCTATACTTCCGTCTTTCCTGTTTTGAGTGTGAGGCAATTTTGATGCATCCAGATGGCAACATCAAGCAAACTGCTCCTCCAGGACTGAGAGTGAGCTAGCAGGGTCTCAGCATCGGAGATGAACAACTTTGCATGTGCATACTGTTGATATGCTATCCTGTATTTTCTCATGTAAGCACCCCATTTTATTAGATTCCTCTAACTCTCACACCTACTGAATAATCAATACCTCTTTCTAAACTTACATCCTTTATCGAAATAGAGATGTGCTTGAGACTCCATGAAGTCTTCTATGGACTTTGTTATTGCAATTGATTTTATGTGGAAGCTGCTCAGATACTACGGTAATGGGCAGCAATGTACAACCCTAAGATAGATAACTAGATAGACAGAGTCATACAGTTCGAGACCTGTGGAACCCATTTCAACATGGAAGGATTTTTCCATCTCCTAAAAATAAATTATTGAGCAGCCAGCTGCAAAAAATTGAGTTAGTATCCAATTACCCTGCCACATACCTCAGGGTTCAACTACACCATGACACAATATTCGGGAGTACTTGGTAGGGGAAGCCAGTGATTTATTTTTTTTCACTGTGATACAGAGCAAGCAACCATAACACAGAATTTCAAGTGGGACCAGAGTACTTGACAGTCCCTTTTGAGTGCAGTGTCTCCAACATCATCACAGCAGTGATATGCTATTTTGCTCATTTTACTGCTGTCCAGGACCACTGTGTTACTGACTTCAGTGGGGCTCCATGCAGTCAGAGGGTTCCACTACTGTGCGGCCTGTTGCAACAAATGTGTGTAAAATACCCTGTTGAGTCCCTCTCCCCAACTCGAGATGTGACAAAACCCTTTCCCCATTTACGAAAGGACTTTTCTTTACCTGGCAAGGAAGAGAGCAGATTGTCTTTTGTACAGCTGCTCACAATATTCTATGGGTCATTTATTAAAAACAGGGTTTGCTCGGAAAGAAAGGGCTCTCTACTACCAGAGACCGCAACTTGAGGCTGAGTAAAACTGCTCCTTAGCTGAAAATAAAGAATGGAAGAGGGGGAGAATTGACCCCTATCTTTTTCCTTTTCTCTTCAATTCCTTAGCAGTACGGTTGTATCTTCACAATATCTTTATAGTCTTGGAAGGATTAGATTTTTATCGGTAAATGTCTATTTCATTGTGCACACACTAACTGATGGAAAAATATTTCCTACAATAATAATAGAAAGTTAGAGACAGGCAAATTAAGACTTTATGGGGAAAATCCAGTGATTTAGACTTTTGAATTACAAATGCAGTAAAATAAATGAAACCAACATCAATATTATCCATCACAATGATAAAAAAACCTTGAAATCTGCCAAGCCTATTTATAAGTGATACTGCTGAAAATAAATGGGTGTTTTTGCAAAAATGAGAGCGGCAATAGCACAAATAATGCCAATATAGTATTAATCACATTCTGGTTCTATATGATGTAAAAAGAAAACTCAAATGCAGAAGAATTACCAATAGCTGAGAACAAAAAAGAACCCGGCAGAACCTCTCAGGTGGTCACATTGCCTTAAGAACTCCAGCAATAGCATAAGAGAGAATAAATAATGCCACTGCCCCATCAGAGAATCCCCAAACTCTCACCCCTCTGGATGAATAAAGGAAGTCTCCTCGAGGAAAATGCTATGTGCAGGTAAAAGCATATGAAAGCACCAGCATCCGTGTACCTACCGCTGTAAAATCAATTAGAGCACCAACTCTTTTTGTTTCAAAGGAAAAACTTTGAAAAGTGTTTTGTACAGCACCTAGCACAGTGGGGGGTCATGATCCTGACCGGATCTGAATGCTACTGCAGTACAAATAATAATAAGAGTACATACAAGTAAC
This sequence comes from Platysternon megacephalum, assembly GCA_003942145.1. NCBI lineage: Eukaryota > Metazoa > Chordata > Testudines > Platysternidae > Platysternon > Platysternon megacephalum. The sequence continues at coordinate 14,966,187 of QXTE01000015.1, read as the reverse complement.
GCAGGAGTGTAGGCAACCAGATATTCCATGTATACGCTGCTTTCTTAAATTTGAAACAGAGTCTTTGGCTGGGCTCAACAGTGAAAATAACCACAGATTTTTTTAGCATTTAAATGAAATACCAGCATTTGAATGTAATGAGAATACAAACTGAGTAATGAGGGTATCCATTTATACATATTGTAATACTGTACCACAGTACAGAAGTATGTGCCAATAATACCCAATCAAGAGCAGATATCCAATCAGGGCACTTAGAGTGGATAACTACCGGATGCATAAGTTCATGTTTTAGTTCAGAATAACTCTGGATGCGTGTGTGCGCGCACACAGTTATAGAAAGTTCTCATAAGAAGCAGTGTTACCTAAGTGCAGTTAGAGACACTGCATCCCGCTGATGCTAACTATGGCTAATAAAAAGTGGCACTCAGCGGTGCCCAGAACATACTATAACACTAGCCAGAGATGTTTGTATACCAAAGCAGGTGCACATAAGAAACTTGAAGATGAATAGATCTTGGGCTTGTATACGCAAACACTTAGAGCATGTCCTGCACTACCCTGCACGGGCCTGCCAGGCACTAAGTGTCCATATGGACCCTAAGGCCATACACTGAAAGTTCCTGGGCGTGCTTTGATCTCACCCACTTTGAAATAGGATTAGATCAAAGCGCACTATAGAACTGTTAGTGCACGGTAAGTCCACACGGACAATTAGGGCAGGGCAGGGTAGCTTTGCCGCACACTGAGTATTCATGCAGACCAGCCCCTCATCGTCTCAGTTAGAAGCAGGTACATCAGCATATGCTGACGCTTTTGGGACACCTTCTCAGGGTCTTCAATATCAATGAACAATAAAGGGTCTACTCAAAGCTGGGACCTATATTAGAGCTGCAGGCTGGCCTTCAATTTTTAATTCTTACTTTAGTTTAATGGGAGTAAATTCTGTCTGTCTTTTCAACATTCCCAGACAGAAATCTGAGCGTGTGAGGTTGCTACAGGAATTGCCAGACAGGATCAGACCCCCGGTCCATCTAGTTTAGTATCTTGTCTCCAACACAGGATAGCATCTGGTACTACAAAGGATGATGCAGCAAGCAATTGTGGGAAAGTCTTCCTAACCCCTAATAGTGAGAGAGGGATTTAAGCCCTGAAGCATGAAGTTTTATATCCCTTCTAGAAGGTTTCAGTATCTGCTGTTATAGTGCTGGATATTCTTGTCAAATTCTGTGCCTGCTTCCTCACTGGCATTTGCTGCCCCCATAGGCTCCATGCAAAGGTCATTTTTCTGCCCTAGTAGAGTGGTCTGTCCCCAACAGGGAACCTAGGTAAGGGGAGATCAATGTACCTTTTCAGTTTCCAATGCAGTGATCTGTAGGAGCTCATCAAGCAATGACTGGAGGGAAGAGAGAGTATCACAACCAGGGTTCTTAACCCACAGTTGGACTTGTGGACCCCGTTCTTTAATTTCTCAAGAATCTAAGATTGTTTGGCCATGGCCTGCCTAATGGTCAGAGAGATCTCATCTGCCTTGATGTCCAACCTCAGTGGCCTTGGCCTTTATTGCTGTGATTGTTTCAATCAGCTCCATTTTTCTGGGAAGGCTGAGGGGTTGTTTTCCAGCTCCTCTGAATGTTCCCCTTTCTTGGCATGCCTTAACCCGGTAGGCATTTGAACTCTACAAATACAACCAAAAACGCTTCAGAACTGAGATTTTCTGGGTGAGAGGGAAATGGGGCTCTTCAGCAGCATGCTCACGTGAAATCTAGTACTCCAGCAGGGGTTAGAATTGCTGCTATCAGTGAAGGATGCTGCCTGTTGATACCATTAGTGTAATGGGTTCATAACTAATTCTGCACAGATGGGTCTGGATTGAGGATACCCCCTTCCAGGCTTTGTCTCCTTCTCTGCCCCCTACTTCCTCAGCTGTTTTCGGTTTTCACAAAGGGATCTGGGCTGAAAGTCTGAACTCAAAGTATTTGCTGACAGGACACTGGAAGATACTGAGCTTAAGTCTGTGGAAATGGGCATTGGATGGAATTGATTACACTGGATTGGCTCTCTTGGTGGACAGAGATGCTGTCTAGCAGTCACCTTGCACCAGAGCCCCTGCCAGCCTCTTCCCTCTCCCCTTTACACATTTGTCTCTTAATGCTTAATGCTCTTTTTGTGCCCAATGTTTCCCGTTTGGTGATTCTCTCATGCTTCTACACTGGAAAACAGATGAGGTCACGTTATGGCCTAACCCTGCCTAAAGCAGCATCTTTAACTTGCATCGTCTCCTGGGGCTTTCCTCCTGGCAAGCTGAAGCTGAATCTATTTCAGAGAGACACCGTACAACTGTGACGCTTCGCAGGGAACCCAGGGTTGTGAGTTACTTTGCTACTGCCTACCCTTAGCGTGAGGAAGTCTTGTCTATGCCTGCTGTTGGGTCAGCTTCCTGGGTCTACCAGCTTCTGCCAACACAAGCACCGCATTCCAGGCCTCTGCAGGACTCCTTCTCGCCATATAGGTTAGTGACATACATACCAACCCCCTAGTCATCCCAGGGCCCCTCTGGAATGCCCAGACCCCTGTTCCACTGGACACTCACAGAACTCTCAGATTCTCTCCTCCCAAAGGAAGAGGACTCACCAGCTTACTGGCTTCACCTCAGGATCACTGCTCCACTATAATCACAGCACTTAGATATATTTATAGTGAAAACCAAGAATAAGTTTTTTGTCAAAGAACAGAGATTCAAATGCCAGTAAGAAAGAATATTGGAAACAAATGGTTACATGTAAAAGAAAATCATAGCACACTTTCTAGAGCCTAAACTTAACTCACAAGACATTCCCATGTCTCCTACAGGATAGCTTATCCCAAGTCCTTTTCCAAGTGTTTTCAACCAGGATGCCTGAAACCCTCTTTTCATAAGACCAAGCCCTCTGGCAGCTTGCCTTCCAAGACTGAAGGATGGAATCTTGTCCCCTCTCTATCTCATTTATGCAGTTACAGAATATGGTCCCTTACACCAGGAGGTCCGCTCTTTAGAGGCTTATCTTGGGGTCCCTTTGTGTTTGTAAATCCTCGGGTCTGCACCTGGTCCAGACAGCAAATAGATCCTGTCTCCAAATGTGTTGGTTTTTCATGCTGATTGAGTTGACCTGGAGGCCCCTTTCTGTCTAGAGTCGATTGTCTTCTGATGACCTTTCTTAACTTACATACTTTAAGAACATAATTTTCAGTATACATATATAACTCCTTACACATTATCTGCACATACATTTTGCAATGATTACAATGACCAGTGTGACACATGCTTTCAGTAGACACCTTACATGATCCCTTTTAGTGAACCCGGGGGATCCCTGCAACTCTGTCCCCTGTGCCCTCCACAAGTAGGCACCAAAAGGTTTATGGGTCACAACAACAAAGCAACACAATGTAATGGGCTAACTCGAGCATTTCTTATTCTTTGTTATTGAACCTATTTGGGTGATAGAACAACTAATGAGTTTATTATAAGCCTTCAGATACCAGACTTGGAAAGCTGGTTTGGAATGAATATAATCTAGAAATATTATTATGTATTTGTTCAATGCCAACAAGTCACTTGGCTCAGACCCAAAATAGACAGTCCCTGACCCAGAAAACTCACAATCTAAGCAAGACAGACTCAGAGCTGATGGGTCACAGTGCAAAAGCCCAGAGGAGTGAATAATTAGGATGTTTTTAAAATGCATTATTCATATTGTTGACTAACTTCATGTGGGTATTGCAGAAGTAGTGAGTCTTCAGGAGGGATATTAATGAAGTGTGCGTGGTAGCTTGCTGAACTGGGCAATGCAGAAAATTATATATGTAAGAGGGGAGGACATGGTGAAAGAATGGGGTTTTGAGGTTGTCACAATTGATGGAAGGGATGGGGAGATCAAAGCGCCGAGATCCTAGTTCAAGAAAACATCCCCATTCAGAACAACATTTAAGCACGTGTTTCAGTCCCATTGAAGTCAAATGGACTTCAGCAAGTATTTAAAGTTAAACACATGTTTAAGTGCTTTCCTGAATAAGGGTAGACTTAAGTATGTCATGCACTAGCACTTAAAGGCTGGCTCAGAGGTTTAGGACAAGAAGTTTAAATTTGATGTGGTGGATAGATCTGAACAGGTGGATGTAATTCTAATGGTGAGTGACAGAGATGACCTTTAAGCAACTGCCCTTAGCATTGAATGGAGTTGCTGGTTTTATGTAAAAAAACACACACACAATAAAAAGTTGTGATTAAGAAAGCCACATATAAAAAGACAATATTTTAGAGGAAAAAATTATTTTTGAAGAAAATTAGGGGCTACTTAGTGATGGACAATTTTCTAAGCATTTTGGGATTGCATCATGGGATCCATACATCCCCTGTGTACCATGGTATTTTCCTTACCCCTGATGTATACTGTACTTAAAATGGCGAATAGCTCAAATATTGGGGTAAATTTAATTATTATAAATGGTAAATACAGGTCTGTCGCATCTTCGGCGCATTTAACATGTGCGATTTCAGCTTTATGCGGTCGGCAAAAACAAGACAAAAAACAAAAAAAAGAGAAAAATAACAATTTAAATCCTGTTTCTGTAGGGCGGGCGATTCTGCCCGCCATTACACTCAATGTAATTTTGACTATATGCAGTTTTCGCTTTAGGCGCTGACCGCGGAAGGTAACCCCAGCGTAAGATGAGACAGACCTGTATACAAAGGCAGCCTGTACCATACATTTTTCATAATGACTCCAATCCTGCATTTGTTACCATGTAGGTGGTCTGGCAAATGTGAGTGATGCACTTGGAAGACTTGTGATTTGTATTGAAGCAGACAAACTAAGCCAAGAGAACAAAACTGATTTCAGTAAAATGGGCTCATAGAACAGATTGTTCTTTTCTTGTACAGCTGATAATGCTAATGAGAGGTTTGTTTTGCTTTTTTCCCTAAGGGAATATTAATTTGATTGAAAACCAACAGCAATTATCTATGGTATGGATAAAAGAAAGTAAACAGCGCTACTCAATATGAAAGCTGAGCATTGTGCTGCTGTGAAAAATGTTTCTATTAGTTCTACAAATCTAACGCTATAGAATCAAACACACTTTGGAGCCACAGCAAAATTGTTAGCCAGGACAGTGAAGAAGGCGGGAGTGCTTAAAATTACTTGCGGACAATTTGCACTGATTGAAAAACAATAATTTTCAGCCAGAAAAAAAATCAAACAAAAGGACAAAGAAAATCAGACCTACAAGGAAGATAGCTTCAGTGATAAGTGCTGAGATAGAACGGTCTGGGTTTTGTGGTGCATGGTGTTATGTTACATTGTACAATATTTGTTATGAGATTATATGCCATTTGAGTTTTCTGGGGCTCATGTCTAGACTGGATTCTCAAATAGTTACACTGAGTTTAGCAACATTTTTCTCTGTGTTGTTAAAATAAAAAAAGGTTAGTTATATTTGAAATTATTTCTGAGTTTTTTCCCCCAGTTACAATATAATATAATTGCACTGTGAAAGAAACAGAAGCAAATTTTTTTCTGACTCGTACAATGCTGTGATGTGTCTCTCAGTATTTTAAAGGAGCAATAATGATTTTTGTTAATGGCATATTCTGCTGCACTTTTCTATTCTGTTTAGATTTGACAAATCTTTTAACTCAGCAATAGCATGGGGCTAGAGGAAAGTTTTAAACAAATCATCTTCCCCATAGATCCTGAATACAATATACTTTCTGAATTTAAAATGAAAATGTTTGAATAAACTATAGGGGAGAGGTCTTTCTTTCTTTCTTTCTTTCTTTCTTTCTTTCTTTCTTTCTTTCTTTCTTTCTTTCTTTCTTTCTTTCTTGGGAAGCAAAAGAAAAAAAAACCTCTAAAGCAAAGCAGAGAGAAGGGAGAGATAATAGAGCTTGGAAGGCATCCTCTTAGCAAAGAGGAACAAGAGCAGTGGAATAATTTAATTGCTCATCAGCTAATTATACGGTATTATAATGTTAATGTGTCTTCATCATGACAATGTAATAGGTATAGATTGAAGCATATGAAAAAGAAAGTGTTGATGCAGTAATTATAACTAAGAGCAGAGCTGTTAGAGTAATTATAATGCTTCATCAGGTAATTAACGTATTGTTCAACTTGAGAGGGGGAACAAAGAGTGAAGAAGTTAAATATTGAAGGACATGCCTTCGACACTCCAGAGCTGTCTTCAAGCATTTGTTGGAGGAGGTGATACTCTGTATTAATACTGTTATTTCCTTATTTTCTTTTACTTATTTTATTGAAGACGGGGTGGGGGGGAGGTTGTCAGCACTCACACCCTAAAATAGGCCGACAATCTACACTTCTGTTATTTTAAATCATTTATCCTTAACAGTCTTACGGCTTCCACTTCCAGTGAAGGCAATACATTCACAGACAGGTGATGGTATTAAAGGACAGACAATGCCATTGCAAATTAGCCCGAAAGCAAAGATAACTGTTCAGTTTGGTCAAATTTAACTCCCAGGAAAGGGATTCAAACACAATTACAGGCCAAAACACCGTTTCTAAGAATTGCATTTCTCCTTCTGTGCAGCCTCCACTTCAGATGTTTTCTCAGGGTTGGCTGGATTTTCTGGTAGCGGTGGATCATACACAAACCCTGTCTTATCCATCACGTGCCCATCGATAGGATAACTAGCACTATAAGATTACTGATTTACCATCTATCATGCACCCACACACAGCAGGTGACACAACACCTAATAATTTTCATCAACTAGGTAAAAAACACTCCACTGAACTGCTGCGGTGCTGCGTAACGACCAAACCGCTACCCCTTACTGATGTCCCTTGCAGATTATACCAGAGGAAAGTGATGTCATCCCACCCTGTGTGGTCTAGCTATATACCGTACAGCAGAATTCCTCCAGACCCAAGTTATATCTTGTGCCTGTCTGAGAGCATTGCCAAGCCGAGTAATCTGCTGTTCGTATCCCAGTACCTGAGAGTCTCAAAGTAACCTCCACACTAAGGGTGGAAACTCTCTGATTCTAGCTTGGGCCCTATCTCTGCCAGATCTGCATTTTCAATAGGGAAGGATGGGAGTGGAAATTGCCACTGAGAGAAAGTAGATGCGTACTCCCCTCCTTGGTTCTCAGCCTTTTATACACCACAGAGGCCAATCCAAGAGTCGGTACTTTTGCAGCCCTCCAGTCCCCAAGTGCTTTATAGCACATGAAGCTGCTGTCCAATCCGTTGGCAAAGTGGGAAGTTCTGCCCATCCTGCTAGGCTCGGGGACAACAGGTATATGCGTTGGTATTGTCAGGCAAAATGACAACTATTGTCTAGGTCCTGGCAAGTGAGATCCCTGTGGAGAGCCAATAATCTCCAGTGACAGCATTGTTTTTAATTTAACTTCTGCTATCCCTTTTCTTATTTGATAATGGTAGATAATTACAGCAAGAGCCATTGTTTCTTAGGAGCTGTGCTGCTGAAAATCCAGCCACCTCAGATTGATTATCATTATCATCAGTAACTTCCCTGGTGAGATTGGGGCAAAGCTGGGCGTGGTCATTTCACTCAGCGACATACTGTACTACAGCTCAGTTAAGACTCCATTTATAAAGGTACACAGCCGTGTGTTGAGAATGCTTTCGGAGGCTTAAAATGCATAGCGTGCTAGTGTCCTATACAAAGGTGTCTGGAAAAAAGGGGTTCTTTGTGAGGGCCTCAGGGTTCTGGAAGTAGCTCCCATTCTTGTTCCAAAGTAGCCTGGATTTAGTGACCGTCCAGACATGCACAAAAGCCACCTATTTGATAGGGTGTTTGGAGAGGGTTGAGGGTATATTTCCGGAAGCTCAGCCAACAGAAGGCGAAGAGTTGACTCAGTCAATCATGTTGAAGACGAGGGGGAGGTTGTCATGGGGAGAAGATTTCTGATAGTAGATGGGTCTTTAATCTAGCAGACAAGACCAATGACTGGAAGCTGAAGCAATGAGTGATGGGAGCCGTGTGTGGGAAGGACCTTTGTGGCTGAGTTGACCTGAATGTACTATTATTTTACTGTTGTTAGGTTGTTAATTTAAGTAAGTATAAGGCTGCCTACAGTCATAGTATGAGCATCGTTTTTATGATTAAAATGTAAATAAATGCAATCTGTATATTTCATTTAAAAATCAAAACAAACTAAAATGCTTTCATTTCATTCATTTTTTGTGATTTTTTTTTCATTTTTGATGACAAATTTAAAAAAAAATGCATTTCACATTGGTGAGGGAAAAGCATTTTCTCTAAAAGCAAAAAAAGCAAGAGAGAATTCCCTTTCACACACCAAAATGAAATGAAAAATCTTAAAATTTGTCATCAAAAATGAAAAAATTGCTGAACTGGGAATTTTTTTTTTTTTTTAATTTCTTGATGAAGTATGCTTATTTTTTAGTGGAAAACAGGAGGTACAGGTGTAAAAAGGGAAGAGGGTGGGATTTTCCTCACCAAACGAAATACAAGTGAACATTTTCAAATGGCTTGAAAAGCCATTTTCCATAAAACAATAACTCCTAAAAATAACAACTACAAAAGTAACCAGCCAACCAAAAAACCCAACACCTTTCCAGGGGGGAAAATCACACAACTCTATAAATCACATTTATAAAAGCACATAAGTAAATACTATTCAACTGGTCGTATATTTTCTAAGTACCACAGGAAAAAAAATAATACAGAACAACATATTCACTTAAGGGCTGATTTTCTGCTTAGCACAATTGAGCTCATTCATACATAGTAGGATGATGTATTGTAATATATATACTAATCAAATTTGGCCTAGATTTTCATCAAAGCATCGTACAAAGTATGAATACCCATCCCCATGAAAAATGAATGGAAATCAGGCACCTACATCCCACAGGTGGCTTTGAAAATCTCAGTCTTAAAATATAACCATAGTGAAATATATTTAATACTACAGACTCCAGGAGAAACACATAAAAGAGATACACCTGTTGCATCAAAATGATTTTAATTTAGGAGGTTCTTATGGAAGAAGTAACTACTATTTTCTGGAATATATTTTGGGTTGGTAGGCAGAAAGCACATTCATTTTAATAGGTCCTTTCTGTACTGTATTGAAGAATTTGGGAGTTATTTTATAATAAGCATATTTCTTTATCTGGTACATTATTTGTATAAAAGGACTTCATTGTATTTCTGTGAATGCTTTGGTGCAGGGCATAGAAAATGTATTATTTTAACAGGTCTTTTAATCTAAGCTCTGATATATAATAATAAGCAGCACTTTAGAAAAGCGTTCCTTAAAAGTAAAAGAGAGAGAACCAAGGGAAAACGTAGGGCACTAATTTTCAGTAATAACAAACAACCAAATGATATCATCCCTTATGCAGAGCACCCCCATGCAGAGCTGGGTTTTCTGATGCTGTCCTCTGCTGAATTCTGACAGAGTTGGGAGAATAGCTCCAATCATTTTCCTGTGACTAACCACCACAAGGTTTCAGATTCTCCAGATGTGGATATAGACCTGGATCCAAACCTGGTCCCATCTGTAGCTCTTACAATTTACACTAGCAGAGGATCTACCCTTAATTTTCAAGGGTACAGGCTCCAGAATTTTGAGCAGGAAATTAAAAAATGAAGTAGAGATGAAGAATAACTGGTTCAGATAATATAAGAAGCCCAATCCCTCCACCTTGAACTTTATCTCAAAGCTTGAATTGACTCTTTCTTGAGGTTTAAAAATATTCATATTAATCATTTGTCATTTCTTCACCACTCTACATTTCTGGTTTGAGACCAATGTTAGAAGTAGAAATGTTGAGATAATTGCTTCAGTCTTTTCTAAAAAAGTTAATTGTGACCAGATGCATAACATAGTTAATATTAAACTAAAGGGTGGAAGGAGAAATAGGTAAAGAATAGGATAAAGAATATTTAGATAAGTTAGATGTATTCAGGGACTCACAAATCCACCATAGGGTACTTAAGGCACTAGTTGAAGCAGTCTTGTAACCATTAACGATTATCTTTGAGAACACATAGAAGATGGGTGACTGGACAAGGTTCAAACATAGTACCGATCTTTAAAAAGGGGCACAACGGAGACCTAGGGAATTATAGTCAGCCTAACTTCAGTACCTGGAAAGATCCTGGAACAAATTATTAAACAATCTATTTGTAAGCACCTAAAGGATAATAGCTTGATTAGTAATAGCCAACATGAATTTTTCAAGAACAAATCACACCAAACCAACCTACTTTCCTTCTTTGACGGGGCTACTGGGCTAGTGGATGGGGTGAAACAGCAGACATAATTCATCTGGATTTTAATAGAGCTTTTGCTACCGTCTCACTGGATATTCTCATAAGCAAATTAAGAAAATGTGGTCTGGATGAAATTACTATAAAGTGGGTGCATGACTGTTCGTAAGATCATACTCAAAAAGTAGTTATGGTTCACTGTAAAACTGGGAAGACATATCTAGTGGGATCCTGGGTCTGGTGCTATTTAATACTTTTAATTAATGAATTGGACAATAGAGTAGTGAGTACACTTTGCGGATGACACCAAGCTGGAAGGAGTTGCAAGCACTTTGGAGGACAAGATTAGAATTCAAAATGACCTTGATAAATTGGAGAATTGGTCTGAAATCAACAAGATGAAATTCAGTAAAGACAAGTGCAAAATTCTACACTTAGGAAAGAAAAATCAAGTGCACAACTACAAAATGGGGAATAACTGGCTAAGTGGTAGTGCTGCTGGAAAAGGACCTGGGGGTGATAGTGGATTGCAAATTGAATATGAACCAACAATGTGATGTGGTTGCAAGAAAGGCTAATATAATTCAGGAAAGATTTTAAAATTAAGTATGTTTAGTCTTGGCAAAAGAAGACTGGGGGGAAGAAGGGCTGATAAGTCTTCAAATATGTAAAGGGCTGTTTTACAGAGGAATCAGTTGTTTTCCATGTCCACTGAAGGTAGGACAAGAAATAATCATCTTAATCTGCAGCACAAGAGATTTAGGTTAGATATGAGGAAGATCTTTCTAACAGTGAGGATAGTTAAGAACTGAAATAGGCTGCCAAGGGAGGTTAGGGAATCCCCATCATAGGAGTTTTGTTAAGAACAGGTTGGACAAACACCTGCCAGGGAGGGTCTGGGTACGGTTGGTCTTGCCTCAGCATGGGGTGATGGACTATATAATCTGTCAAGTTTCTTCCAACCACACATTTCTGAGTCTATGGTTCTATTATATTTCCATAGTGGATCAGACCTGTGGTCCATCTTTCCAGTATCCTGTCTCCAACAGAGGCCAGGACCAGCTGCTCTAGAGGAAGGTGGTAGAAATCCTGTGACACAATTATGGGATAACTTGCCTCCAAGGAAAGGTTCCTTCTAGCCCCCAATATTTAGATTACTTTATGTCCCAAAGCTTGAAAGTTTATGTCCCTTCCAAACCTCTGGTTTATTTTTTATTAAATATTTACTATTTTAATTCTGAATATTTTTGTCATCTGTATAAGTGTATGATCCTTTCTGAATCCCGCTGAACTCCTGAACTCAATGATATCTTAACAGCAATGCGTTTCACAGGCTAATGCATTCTATTGAAAAAGAGCATTTCCTTTGATCAGTTTTGAATTCACTAACTTTCAGTTTCATTAAATGTCCCTTTTTTCTTATATTTTGAGACAGGGTAAATAGAACATTGCAATCCACTTTCTCTGTACCCTTTATTATTTCATATAATTTTATCATGTCCACTCTAATTTGTGTCCTCCTTAAGACAAACAGGACCATTTTTTTCATTCTCTCTTCTAATGAATGTATTTGCATGCCCTTAATCATTCTCATTGCTATATTCTTTTTGAGATGGGGTGACTGGAACTGACCAGCGTATTCCTGGTTAGGGCGTACCACTGACTTCCATAATGGTGTTTTAATATATTCTGTATTATTCTCTAGCCCACTCCTTATGCCACCTATCGTTTCGTTTGCTTTTCTGACTGCTGCTGCACATTGAGCAGAGGCCTTTATCAAGCTGTCCTCAGTGATGCCCAGAAATAGAATTTTCAAAGGGGCCTTTTAAGAGCCTAAATCCCATTTTCAAAAGTGACTTTAAGCACTTAGGGCCCAATTTTTAAAGGTATTTAGGCACATAACTCCCATTGAACTCAATAGCATTTAGGTACTTAAAATTGCAGATAAGCACCTAGTGTGATTTTCAAAAGCCTAAAAGTTAGGCACATACATTCTTTGTCCAATCCCACTAAGCACTGATCTGCCTGTTTAGACACCTAAATACCTTTTAAAATCTGCCCCTTAGAAGCCTAATTCTCAATGAAAGTCAATGGGACTTAGGCGCCTATGTGCCCACATCACTTTTGCAAATGGGACTTAAGTACTTTTAAAAATTTTACCCCAGCTCATTTTCCAGTATGATTACAGTTAATTTAGAACCCAGTAAGACACACAAGTAGTTCAAGAGCTTTTTTTTTTTTTTTTAAAGTCTTGCAAACTTTTGGGAGTTTATCCAAATTGATCCTCCAAACCTTTTGGATAGCTATAATGCTGTGTTTACACAGAGCTTTTCCTGTAGGCAGTGCTGATCAGAATGTTTTCTCCAGTGCCACCTCATTCTGGCTATTTTTCCTCCTGATTGATCCTTACATGGAGTTTAAGAGCTCACCCATGGAGCTTTCATGTTGAAGCAGAAAAACAAACAAATCAGTGGGCCTGACGTCTGTCTGTGAGATAACTTTCATTCTGCTATTGATGCCAAAGTCAGGCCGAGACAACACCTTACTGAATTAAAAATAAAAAAAAAAGCAATTAGAGAGGCCCTCTTGGAAAATGTCACTCAGCACAGCCATAACCTAATATTTGTGTTTCCCTCCTCCCCACCCCACACCTTTTTAATTTCTTTTCTTTTCTTATGAGCCATCCATAAGAATTGCCTGGGAGTGCAAAAACCAGAGTTATTGACTGTCTGCTCTCGAGCTGTCACAAAGCAGTAAACAGACCCAAAAGACAAATATAGGTACAGTTGGGGGAAAATTCATAATTAACAATTCAGTGGAATGAAGTGCCTTCATAGGGAAAGGGCTAGAAATGAAGGGTGAAAGAGAAATTAGCCAGACATGTGTCAAGGTTTTAGCAAATATATATTGAATATATTTTTGCAGTTATGCCTCTGACATGTATATTGCTGATGGGGAGCAGGCGTGCTATATGCAAACCCAGCCGGTGGCTGCCGATGAATGAGTTCTCAGGCTGTTTCCATTGACTGCAAGTGATGTGAGTAAGTTTAGACGTCAAAGCTGCAAGAGTCATAGAGTTGCATTTCCTTGCAGGGAAGCCTCATGAGGAACTTTACAAACATTTGCAGACCGAGCGTTTATCGCAACGCTTGCAGTGACGACAAATGCATGCGCAGAGTGGGAAAACCCCATACTGTCATGTATAGGGTACTCCTTGCAAAGAGGGATTGGCCGTTTATATGGATAGCAAGAGTATCCAGAGTTGTTAATAGATAATGCTGCAAAATGAAAGTGTTTGCAAGGGATATAAACCTCATGCTTCTGGACTAAGCTCTAACTGTTAGGGTATTGGAATGTAAGGTGACCAGATAGCAAGTGTGAAAAATCAGGACCCTTTTTTGCAGGGGGTGGGGGGAATTGCATTTATGAGAAAAAGCCCCTACTATCGGGACGTCTGATTACTGTATTAGGATGAGACCTTCATTGGGAGGGCAGATTATCCCAGCCTGCCTATCATGAGGTTTCTTATTCCTTCCTCTAAAGCACCTGTTACTGGCCACTGTTAGAAACATGAGGCTGGACTAGATGAATAATGGATGTGATCCATTATGGCAATTCCTATGTTCCTAAGAATGTCCCTAGGGACAGAACTCAGAAAATGATTTTGTATTGACATCAAGAGGCCCTCGTGTCATCCCTAAACTCTGGAAGCGGAGGAACCACAATGTAAATTTAAGTACAACGGAAGCTGACACCCCTGCCCTAATATCTATGCAGATCATTCCAAATAAGTGAACCTGAGACTACAGTAGAAGAAAAACTGCCCAGATAGTATTCAGTGAGTTACAGCCATTGTATGACAGCTAATCATTGCAATGATTTTTTTACAAGATTCATGCATTGCCCAAATAACATGAATATATTCTACTGCAATCCGGGGGAATCACTCATTTCTGTATTGCATGCTAACTTTTCATCTGATTAGTAGTAAGCCTGAGGCAAGGTGAGTGCAACATTAGCCTGATGCATTAATTTATCATTTGACCGTGTTTTAGAAGTTTAAAATATTCTGGTTTCCCCTTTACTACACGCTACTGTAATACAGTAAACAAATTGATCTACAGTGTTGCAGGCAACACATTATCCTAAATGCTGATAACTCAGGGCTATTGCACAGCTACTGAAACAGTAGTTGACACTCCAAGGACAATAACACTAAGAAGGATATTTAATTGCAGAATTAATGGTGTTCTTCCATCAGCACTGTCACACGAGAACCTTAATTTCAATAATGGAAGACGTGTCTAAATCCCTTAGACTGCTTTGAAAATCTCGCCCTAGCTGTGCTGCCTTCTGGGGCTCAACTCTGCCTTCCATACTGAGGCTGCAGTCCTGCAAGGCGCTCCACATGGGCGGAGCTCTGTGCTGCACAGCACCCCTTTGACTTTACTGGATGGAGGGGTCTGCCGGTGTGTTGCTACTTGCAGGACTGGGGCCCTAGTGAGGAGTTCGGGATCAAGCTTATGAGGTTTAAGAACTAGACAGATTCAATTTAGAAACTGCTCCAGAATATTGAGCAGCAGGTGGATTTTATTCTATAAAATTACATGCACTTTTTTGAAGTCAAATAGAAAGATATGGTTAGAAGAATTTTCATATCTATTTGATAGTGAATGGGATTCGCTGGGCTAGGTAACAGAGCTGAGACAATCTCATCTAGAGGCTGTAGAAGAAACATGTCTTATTTAGATTCAGTGCTGCAGAGTCAATATATCCTGGAGTAGTTAAAAATCATGACCATTAGCATTCAGAGGGTCTCTCTGGATGAGCATGCCAGTTTCCTCCAGTGTATAATGCAGTATGTGAGAGGCTGGGGAAATAATGCTAAAATTACTTTGAAAATATTATCAAGTGATATCTTATAACATGAGGGCACCGTTAGAGCACTTCTCTGGTTATCAGACTCTGGCCAAATACTGCCTTCTGTTATACCCACAATCCCATTAACTTTGGGAGTCTTTCTTTGTGTATTTTCGAGACGAGGGAAAAACTACTTCACTGAGGGGTTCTCTCACCCTGTGGCAAATCCGGAGGCATGCTGAGCACCTGCAACGGTTTGGTTTCAGAGAGAATAGCAGGTGCACCAGATTTGTGCCATTAATAATGCATGAAACTGTTTTAGAACAAGAGTCAGTTTAATCCCTTTTAACTGGCAGCTTTCACAGCTAAAATGATCAAAAGCACCAATGTCACTTCAGTTGCTAAGTGCCATCATCAGATATTTCATAAGACGAAGGCTTCTAAGTCACTTTGCTGCTTTTACCCCGTGTCTTTACTTTGGGGGGAAACAAACAAGGGGCACATTAAAACTTGGGTGGGTTTGGTAGTAATTTTATTGATTAATGACCGAGTCCATCTAGTTGGGAGTGAGGAAGTGGCTGTCCTAGTTCAACAAGTGAATAGGAATCAAAACACTGAAACTAGGAGTTTGAAAGGCTGCAGATCTTTACGTGGATTTTTGATGTATTGATTTGCCTTGATTTTTTTTGCTGGCAGTCTTCTATGATTTTTACATCCTAAGTCTTTGTTTTGGAAGGTAATATTTTCCCTAAGTTTGGATGGCTGAAAAATAGTTTAACAGGAGTCTTTCTCTCGCTTTCAGGAGCTTGACAATAGCTTTTTCCAGTGTGCCACTATAGTTACAAATGTTCCCAAACGAAGATATTACTATTCCCTCCCACACATTAAAAATGGACCAGGCCAGATCCTCAGCTGGTGTAAATCAACAGAGCTCTATTGACTTCAGTGGAGCTGTGCCAATTTAGACCAGCGGAGGATCTGACCCAGAATTTCTTCAGGCAGGCAGGCATGAGACTGTTTGCAGGACCTCACTTGTCAGTAAAAAAGCCGATCGTAGCAATTTTCATCAGACAGCATGGAAATTAATTAGCCCTATTTTATGGAAATTAGCTCATTATAAATAATTTTAGCTGGGCCATTCACAAAGCATTTTTCAGATTAAACAAAAAAGCCAGCTCTGAATTAGATTCCAATTTCCCCCCTCCCTTTCTTAAAAAAAATAAAATAAAGAATTTGAGCAGGTGGTGCCATTTGCAGGGGGTCAGAGCTCACCGACTGGGCTTGCAGCTTCTCTAGACTTTGCTTTCCCATTCAAAGCCTAAAAAAGCAACAGCAAATGGGTTGTGGGTTTTCTACACGGTTTATGATTTGCCACTGCAGATGTCCCTGCATCTTCTGAGCCTGGCTGTGCTACATTCTCCTCCCGATGGTCCAAAGCAGAACTTACGCATCTCCTGAGGCTTTGCTCTTGTCGGTGAGAATGGGGGCAGCTCCCAAAGCATTCTGGGGGAAATCAGTACCATTGATGATGGGCTGGCAGATGGAAAGGACATAGGACAGATCAGTTTGGAGCAGGGTAGACTCTGTAGGGGCAGGGTGGGCAGAGGCAATGGGAGTGATGAGCTGGAAGATTGGCTAATTGTGTCGTGCTGGATCTATCTTACCAGTTATTCAGAGCTTAGCGATTTCTAATTCTGATTCTCTAGTGTCTTGTTTCCATAAGGTGGCTCTTCCTTAGTTATTATCAGCTACCTGGTATGGCTCTCCTGAGTCCCTGTCTTCTTTAGTATTTACTTCAGAGCTGTAACACTTATTCCCTCCCCAGAACTGTCCAGAGTAAATTCTTTCGCATCCTCTCCCCCCACCATTTAAATGGCTTAGTGAACCTGGAAGTCCAGTAGAGTTGTACTGCTACACACTAGGGACCGAGTGGCTAGGCAGCAGTTCTGCAGAAAAGGACCTAGGGGTTACAGTGGACGAGAAGTTGGATATGAGTCAACAGTGTGCCCTTGTTGCCAAGAAGGCTAATGGCATTTTGGGCTGTATAAGTAGGGGCATTGCCAGCAGATTGAGGGACGTGATCATTCCCCTCTATTCGGCACTGGTGAGGCCTCATCTGGAGTACTGTGTCCAGTTTTGGGCCCCACACTACAAGAAGGATGTGGAAAAATTGGAAAGAGTCCAGCAGAGGGCAACAAAAATTATTAGGGGGCTGGAGTACATCACTTATGAGGAGAGGCTGAGGGAACTGGGATTATTTAGTCTGCAGAAGAAAAGGGATAAAGCATTTAAAAACTTTCCCTCCCCCAAATGTTTGCCAGAGTATTTTGAAAAATGACCATCCATTTTGTAATAGTGATTACTTTACATGCCAGTCAAGCTAGTGGGAGGATGAAAAAGGTGTAGGAGGACTTGCATCAATATGATATGTGGGTATTTTGCTAAGGGATCTGTTTGTAATCTGATCTGCTGAGATAAGGCAGTCGCTATATTTGAAAGCGAGACAAATATATTCTTTGTGCACTTATGAGTGCATGGGCCTTTTTTAAAACAGCATCATCTAATTTTACTAACAAGATAAACACCTTGTGAACGGATACCATTGTGTCTGTGATTTTTAAGCAGCAGCCCCTGACATAATTTACATTTCCTGAAATCGTCTACTTAAAACCAATTATGCTACAAAAGAAGATAAAGTGCTTTAATAATTTATTTTAAAACAAATTGAAGCTGATAGATTCTCCTAATCCCTGCACCCAAATATTCTTTCTTTGTACATTACCCTCAGTACCTGCAGCTGACATGCCTAGAGCCATCCCTTGCCCCAGACTTTGCTAAACAGCTCCAATATGTTTTCTTTACTAATTAGGCATTGTCACTGTTTTAAGGTGATCTGTGGAGTGATTTTGATTAGGTTGGCATCTCAATGTTAAAGCAACTAGCAGCTAACTTTAAACAGTGATGATGCCTAAATTATAAAATGTGGGAGCTGTGAGTTTAATTTAATTTTGATTTTAAAAGCCAAATAAATTCTAGTAGGACCTTTTGATGTAATATTCTCTTTTTAAGTGGCAATTTAAGGAAAATAGATCTTGGGTAAAAATGTTCAGAAGAAATCCAAGTCCCATTTTCAAAAGTGTCATAGGCACATAGCAGACTAAGTCCCATTGACTTAGGCTCATCAGTGCCTAACTCACTTTTGAAAATAGGGCTCAGGTTCATAAGTCACTTAGGTGCTGTTGAAGATGTTACTCCTTGACTTTTTTTGCACACTAAGGTCTTGATACTTCAGTCATATCCACATGACAGACCCTAACACTGTACATAGTACCGTTTAGCTTTTGAGCAGATCTGATCTGGGCCTAAACTTTTGCACTATTGCCTTTTTAAAAAACATGCTAGCTGCAGAAATAGAAGTGCAAGATGTTACAAAAATACTATACGTGGTGACTGGTGATTCTCAAGGATTGAAGTTCAGGTACTGTAATTTATCGGAACTATCTAAACCTTGGTGTCTGCAGATTGGATGGTAAATCCCTTGGGGGCAAAATTTCTGGCTGCGTTTCGGAAATATACTCAGAATTGGCTTTCTCGCAGTATTGTGGTGTTTCTTTGGAACCCAGAAGCTGAGGATTTAGTTGTGCAAGGAAAAAAAAAAAAAGTAATTGACCAGTTCTGTTTCACAGGGATGGCTAAAATAAGAATTGAGGTTTCTTTGAAATTTAAAAAATGTTTAGTGATTTTGTTTTTCATTATAATGCAACTCTGCCTTTCCTGATTACAACAAGGAGCCAACTAGAAAAGCTGATAGGGAGGCTGGCATTATAAAGTCAGCACTGGAAGTTTCAAACTCCTGGGGCAATATATCCAGAAATGAAACCATACTCTTGTTATTTATTTGCATTCTGATAGCATCCAGAAATCCCAATCATGATCAAAATATCATTGTGCTTTGCACTGCTTGTGCCCCCAACGAGTTTACAATCTAATGAGACATGGTGGACAAACAGTAAGACAGACAATATACAAACAGAATGTGAAAGGTGCAGGAATTGTTAGTTCCATTCTAGTACCTAGGATCAGGAAGAGCAGGGGCACATTAGGATGAAAGGAGAACAGATTCCTTTTATGGCATTTCCAACATGGCTAAAGCTACAGGATTGTGATACTGATAGTTCTTGAGGATTTCCTGCCTATTTGTAGACCAAAGAGATCAGGAGCGCTGCCAGCTTTTTCGCCGCTCTAGGCGGCGGAAGGTCCCGCCCCAAAATCCCACCCGGGACAGAGGCGGCTGAAGGTCCCTCCCCCAAAATACCGCCGGCGCCCCCCAAATGTTAGCGCCCTAGGCGACCGCCGAGGTCAGGGGTAGGCAACCTATGGCACGGATGCCGAAGGCAGCACGGGAGCTGATTTTCAGTGGCACTCACACTGCCCGGGTCCTGGCCACCAGTCCGGGGGGCTCTGCATTTTAATTTAATTTTAAATGAAGCTTCTTAAACATTTTAAAAAACTTATTTACTTTACATACAACAATAGTTTAGTTATATATTATAGACTTATAGAAAGAGACCTTCTAAAAAGGTTAAAATGTATTACTGACACGCGGAACCTTAAATTAGAGTGAATAAATGAAGACTCGGCACACCACTTCTGAAAGATTGCCGACCCCTGGCCTAGGTCGCCTAATGGGTTGCGCCGGCCCTGAAAGAGATACTGATAAGCAACAGACCTAACCAAACCATTCTTGGACCCTGAGCCCACATGAATTAAACCTGGTCCTGTAAAGATGGAAGTTCTTGAGGTTTTTTTTCCTCTTTCTTTGGTGTGAAATTGTTTCTCAGTGATAATTTCTAATCTGGTCCTTTTTCCTTTATGATTTTTGTTGATTTATCTTGACTTGAATTTGTTTTTCATTGGTGGTTATGGATTTGAACATGCTTCCCACTGGTTATGAGAGCTTTTCCAATGCTGAACCTGTTTTCTTCCGATTATCCCAGGGTGCCCCAATGTGATCCTGATGAAAAGCAGGTAGGGGACTTATAAATGGAAAAATGAACATTAAAACAAAACAATAATGGAGGGCTTTCTGCATAAGAAGAATATTTAGTGACTTCTAGACACTTATACTTATTACAGGCTTCTAGACTCTTTATAAT
Source organism: Platysternon megacephalum (assembly GCA_003942145.1). Lineage (NCBI taxonomy): Eukaryota > Metazoa > Chordata > Testudines > Platysternidae > Platysternon > Platysternon megacephalum. The sequence continues at coordinate 14,945,896 of QXTE01000015.1, read as the reverse complement.
CCCAACTTTAGTAGCAAAATAGATTGTTATAAAGAGGTTTTTGCCATTGATATAAATTGACTGTATGGGTTTGAATAATAATGCACTTTAGCTTTGTACCAGAGACAGGGGCGGCTCTATGTATTTTGCCGCCCCAAGCATGGCAGTCAGGCAGCCTTCAGCGGCGTGCCTGCAGGAGGTCTGCCAGTCCTGCGCCTTCAGCGTACCCGCCGCCGAATTGCTGCCGAAACCGCGGGACCGGCGGACCTCCCGCAGGTGTGCCGCCAAAGGCAGCCTGACTGCCGCCCTCACGGCGACCGGCAGACCGCCCTCTGCGGCTTGCCGCCCCAGGCACGCGCTTGATGCACTGGTGTCTGGAGCCACCCCTGACCAGAGAGAAAGGTTTAACTCAAACATAAGAACATTAGAATGGCCATACTGGGTCAGACCAGAGTGGTCCATCTACCCTAGTATCCTATCTTCTGACAGTGGCAAGTGCCAGGTGCTTCAGAGGGAATTCACAGAACAGGTAATCATATAGTGATCCATCCCGTGTTGCCCATTACCAGCTTCTGGCAAATAGAGGCTAGGGACACTTCAGAGCATGGTTTTCCATCCCTGCCCATTGTGGCTAATAGCCATTGATGGACCTATCCTCCATTAACTTACCTAGTTCTTTTTAAAATCCTGTTATAGTCTTGGCCTTCAGAACATCCTCTGACAAAAGAGTTCCACAGGTTGACTGTGTGTTGTGTGAAGAAGTACTTCTTTTGTTTGTTTTAAACCTGCTGCCTTTTAATTTCATTTGGTGACCCCTAGTTCTTGTGGTTTGAGAAGGAGTAAATAACACTTCCTTATTCACTTTTTCCACACCAGTCATGATTTTATAGACCTCTATCATATCCCACCTTAGTCATCTCTTTTCCAAGATGAAAAGTCCCAGTCTTATTAGTCTCTCCTCTTATGGAAGCTGTTCCATACCCCTAATCATTTTTGTTGCCCTTTTCTCAACCTTTTCCAATACCAATATATGTTTTTTGAGATTGGGTGACCATATCCACACACAGTATTCAAGATGTGGGTGTACCATGGATTTATATAGAGTCAATATGATTTTTTCTGTCTTATTATCTATATCCATTTCCTAATGATTCCCAACATTCTGTTCACTTTTTTGACTGCCGCTGCACATGGGGTAGATTTTTCAGAGAACTATCCACAATGACTCCAAGATCTCTTTCTTGAGTGGTAACAGCTAATTTAGACTCCATGATTTTATATGCATAGTTGGGATTATGTTTTCCAATGTGCATTACTTTGCATTTATCAACATTGAATTTCATCTGCCATTTTGTTGAGCAGTCACCCAGTTTTGTGAGATCCCTTTGTAACCCTTCGCAGTCTGCTTTGGACTTAACTATCTTGAGTAGTTTTATATCAGCTGCAAATTTGGCCACCTCACTGTTTATCCCTTTTCCAGATCATTTATAAATATGTTGAATGGGACTGGTCCCAGTACAGACCCCTGGGGGACACCACTATTTACCTCTCTCCATTCTGAAAACTGACCATTTATTCCTATCTTTTGGTTCCCATCTTTTAATGAGTTACTGATCCATGAGACAACCTTCCCTCTTATCCTATGACCGCTTACTTTGCTAAGTTAAGAGCCTTTGCTTAAGAGCTTTCTAAAAATCTAAGTACACTATATCCACTGGCTCACCCTTGTTGACCCCATCAAAGAGTTCTAGTGGATTGGTGAGGATGTTCAGAGCTGAGGCTAAAACTCAGAGCAAGATATTGCTTTCCCCTCAACAGATCTGTTCCAGCAGATGCAATGTGGTATGTAGCACAACACAATAGCCTGAGATCCCTTCAGTACCTAAACACAATGGTGGGAGTTAAGGAATGAATGTTAGCCTTGAATTCCAGTACTGACATTGAATTACCTTGTGTTTTGTGGGTTTCATTCCATGGGCCTGATTCTGATCTTCAAAATGGTGGAATTACATTGGAATTACAGCAGTCTAAAACTGGAATAAGGATGAAATCAGAATCAGGATCTAAATCTCTAATATTAAAATGTTGTTATTATTTTATTTGACATTGTGATAGTGCCTAGATCTCTCAACTGGGGTGGGCTCCATTGTGCTAGGCACTGTACAAATTGTAGTCCCTATTCCAAAGGGTTTGCAATCTAAAATACATTATAGGTAGATGAAATAAAAAAGGTAATAATGGAGAAGGTAGGGTTGTTGGAGTAACAAAAATAGGATGTGACCTAGCGGATAGATCACTGGACTGGGACACAGAAGACCTGTGTTCTGTTCCCAACTTTGCCCTTGGCCTGTTGGGTGACCCTGAGCAAGTCACTTCACCTCAGTTTTCCCATCTGTAAAATGGAGGTAATGGTAGTTACATCCTTTATAAAGTGTTTTGAGAACTACTGATGAAAAGAGCTATATATGAGCCATGTGTTGTTGTTACACAGCAGGTCTCTACAGAAAGCCCCATAATATTGCATGTGGGTTTTGCATAGTTTCGTGCTTTTATTTTCTTTCCTTTTAATGGGTACCTAGTGCAGCAAACAGATGTATTGTGCAAGTATAAATTTAGACACTTAAAAACACTTCTAAGTAGAAAATAGTTACTATGTTAGCTAGTGAAATGAAATATTTAGACCATGTGCAATGTAGTGTACTTAATATAATGTAACAGTTCTAAAAGAGCTATTACAGTCTGTTGAATCTTGTTAAGCTGTACCACGGAGCCATCATGCTGTTTGTATGTTTTAAATATGGGCAGATCTCCAAAAGCTTGGCTCTTTGATTCATGTTGGATGAGCACACTAACATTAAGATGGTTATCTGAACTTTGGGAGTTCCCCCACAACCTGTGCCAGTTACTCCCTTGCCAACAGGTTTTGTGATTGTCCCAAGCCACGTCCTCAAATCAGTCCCTGCCCTCTCCCTTTCTTGGTATTGCTCTCTTTGGTCAGAGCAAGGTCCAGCAACCTGCTGCGTCTCTCTTGGATTCTCAAGGGACAGCTTGGCCGACCTGCCTTCCACTAGGCCAGCTCCTTACAAAGTCCAGACAGTGGCCTATTAAGTTGTGCGGGAGCTGGACTGTGATACCTCCCACTTAGACTGCTGCTTACTGGCCCTTTAAAAATACCATCATTCTGAGATAACCTGAGCTACTGTTAAGCCCAACCCCTCTCCCCAGTGTCAAAGCACCTGCAAGCCAATGGCTCATTGTGCTGACGCAGGGCCCCCCACTGCCGAAGACCCGGACCGCCGCTGGGCATGTACAAGCACCGCAGCTCCCCCGCGTTGCCCCAGGCCCCCTGAATCCTCTGGGCGGCCCTGTGCTGACGTGGTTAAGTTCTGCGTAGCCAGCATTACACAAGGCAGTGATATGGCCGGCATCACATCCGACTGCCCTAGTCAAATGGATCAGATACCCTTTTTTGCAGCTGAGTTCACTGGAGGTGGCCTTTCGGTATGAGATCGAGCAAGACTCAAACGCCTGAGCTTCAGGATTGTAGTCAAGCACTTTAACCACTCCGCCACTACATCTCAGCTCTCCCCCGTGTTCTTTAATTATTAAAGGGCCAGTAGCAGCAGTCAGAGTGGGACGAATCAGAGCATTTCCAGACCCCACTGCTGGGAAGTGGGGAAGGCCACTTACTCTGGAATATGCTGCTTTGGAGATTTATGGGGTAGCTCAAGAAATGGTCCCTTTTATCCCCTCTATCTCTCAAAGATGTTCTGCAACAGCAGGGAAGGAAGGGGGGAAATAATTGGATCTTCCCCATCTACAGAGAAGTCAGCTGCTAAATTGTCTTTCCTGAACAAAACCTCAGTGTTTCAACCAAAAACTGCTACCACTTGTTGTGCTCGTAATGGGAGAGACCAAATTCAGTTATAAAACTGAACCAGACTGTCCCAGCTCTCTACAGATATTTGAATCAAAGGATGGGTAAAAGTTGAGGCCGGGTTTGTTGTTTTTGTTGAACTGGTCTGGCCACCTGAATCAGCTCGTTAGGGTTATTTTTGCAACGTTATGAACCAAAATAAGTGGCCTGTTTCAATCGGATATGTTTGGGCTTTTAATAGGAACAATGTAATACACACAAGCTCTCTACTGTAACAAGCAATAATAATAATGTCCAGAGATCCTAACAGAAACGGAGGTGCGAGGTGATGCTCAGACCCATAGAGAGGGACAGTCCAGTCCATGCTGTGAGAAGCTTACACCCTAAATAGAAGAGACAGACAGAGAGGGCAGGAAAGGGAAACAGGAATGGTGGCACACGGAGGTGAAATGACTTACCCGAGGTCAAACAGCAAGTCAGTGGCAGAAATATCTGCGCTCCAAGCCTTGACCGTGTGCTCTCAATCTGGGAGTCACATTTTTAGTGCTGAGGGATCGTGACCACCCTGGAAACCCCCCTGGAAAGTTGAGAGCTACTCTGTACCTAAACCGCACTACCAGGGCCATCTTTATAACTACAATGGGCTGATACACAGCAATCAGTGTGGGGCTGGGCAGGCACCTCCCTTAAAAGGATGAAGGGTCAGTAGCCAGAAACAGCCTCACCCCTTTTCTACCTAATACCTGAGAACTTTATTGCCAAAGCCCCTCTGCCACTTTGATGGGTTTTGCCTACACACCTTTATTTAAGGTGACTAACCTGATTGCACTTCACTCTGTGACCTTGGGGTTCGACCAGTGATGTGCTGTTAGCCTGCACAGTCGGTGGCCTACTGTCCCCTTGAGGTATCTGTATATAGTACAGTAACTCACACTAGCATTAATGAGCTAATGCATGCACACTGAGGGGAAAACAGACACCGTTCTGAGCAGGAAGCTTTGTCTTGTCTGTGCTTGAATTTTCCTGCATATATATGGAAAATTCAAGCACAGACAAGACAAAGGTTCCTGCTATATATATATATATATACACACACTTATGTGGCTGATCAAGCCCATCATTTAATATCTTCATTGCTGTCTTTTTTCCCCCTCTGATTATTTTAAATCTTTGGATTTCAGTGTTGTGTGTGTTTGATAAGCCTCATAATGCTGGTGCTGAATTAATTCATAGGCACTGGGCAGGGACTCGGGAGGTCTAGGTTCCATTTCTCATTCTGCTACAGACTTTTTCTGTGACCTTGGGCAAGTCACTCCCAGGCTGTCACCAGTTGAGTCCCTTCAAGGCTAAATAGTTGCACTAGCAGCAGGGATCATAAGAATGGCCATACTGGGTCAGACCAAAGGTCCATCCAGCCCAGTATCCTGTCTTCCGACAGTGGCCAATGCCAGGTGCTTCAGAGGGAATGAACAGAACAGGGAATCATCAAGTGATCCATCCCCTGTCACCCATTCCCAGCTTCTGGCAAACAGAGGCTAGGGACACCATCCCTGGCTAATAGCAGCTAACACTGCTGCATCAACTCTTAACTGGATATCCACTTAAAACCTCCATGGTTGGCAAGAGAAATGGCTGTTGTCCACGGGATGCCTTTCTACATGGCATCCAGCCCCATCTTCAAAATCCCATGGAGCTTCCCCCTTGTGAAACTCCAGTAGATGAGCTTCCATAGGTTCTTATAGGCCCTGGACAAGCACTTCTCTTCACATATATGGCCCCCCAGAGGAATCTACTGGCTATGAGACCTCTCCAGACCAGATCAATCCCTGTTTGCCAAGTTACAGCCTAAAATGATTATTTGGTGGCAGTCTGTACAACCACATGAAACATGGGATTCGTAATGGCAGTAACAGGTGCTTCTAGGTTTAATGTACACACTCAACTAAACTGCTATAAAGGCCACTATAATATTCTGTCTTAAACCTCTAAATGCAAATAAGTTCAGAGTTAAGCCTGAAAAATCTGACCTGACATTCTATCTGACTCATCCACTTGTGTCTTGGTATTACAGCACATATGCTGTACATAAGATCATCCACTCTTAAGAGAGCCCTCAAATAACAAGACACATGTAGGGTAAAGTAAGGGGAGCTTGTCAAACTGGATTTTCAGCCTTAACCGTCAATTTTATTTTTCTAATGTGCATTAATGTCTGTCGGCTAAATATTATTTAAAGAGTTTTTATAAACCCATATTTGTGAGCCAGTAGAACAACCTACTTTGAGAATGTGCTTGTACTACATAGTCAGGTATTGTTATGGGGCTGGTGTAACCACTGCCTGATTTTCAAGTATAAATGTAAACAAATGTCTGAAACAATAGCAGCACCCAAAGCTCAGGCCTATGAAAAAAAGCTCAAATAGAAGCTGAACTATGTGGCCAAAGGAGTTTGAAATGCAGGAGGTAGGTTTGGACTGGTGTGTGTGTGTGTGTGTAAGAGAGAGAGAGAGAGAGAGAGAGAAAGAGAAGGAGCGGAGAAAGAAGTGGCCAAAAAGTCAAGCAGACAGTAACAGAGGTGCTGGTAATGTGGCCCTGAAAGAAAGCTAAGAGATGGACTTTTTGCATACAGAGTGCTGGCTGGAAAGGTAGGTGTGAAACCGTGAACAAAGAAACTGTGTTTGATATTCCTACTGTGTTCAGGGAAACAAGACTTTGTGCATGATCTTTAAATAAAATTGCATCAAAGAAAATACCTGTCTCTCATCATCAATTTCTCCTTCTCACTGCAACATTTCACAACACCCCAAATTTGGCTTAACCGCTCAGGTCAAAAGATGTGACAGTACTTAAGGAAACATTAGCTCACGGGCCTGTTAAATAAGGATGGGAAACCAGTTTTAGGAGGGAAAAAGACACTGTCCTGTCTTCCCCAAACCATGAGATCAGAACCCAAAACAAGCCTTTTTTTCCCCTATGGCCCTGAAATGTTTCATTTAACTGTATTCGTTTTTCACTTTCATGTACCTCCCCATCTCCTTTGCATGCCTGCGTTTAAGACAACATAAAAAAATGTTTCTGGCTCACCCCCTTCTTTTCATCCCTCCATTGGCTTCCCTTTTTCTGCAGCAGTACATACAAATGACTTTCCTTTGCGTTTAAGGCCCTGCTTGGCCTATCTCCACCCCCACCCCCCACTTGTTATCTCTTAGGGTATGGCTACACTGCAGTCAGGAGGGTGCTTCCCAGCGTGGGTTGAAAGACAGGAACTATCTCCACTTGAGCAAGTGTGCTAAAAATAGCAGTGTGGCTATGGTGGCACAGGCAGTAGCTTGGGCCGCTGGGTATGAATTCAGGTGGCTAACTTGAGCGGTCACCTGTACCACCACAGCCATAATGCTATTTTTTTAGCACACTAGCTCGGGCAGAGCTAGCATGTGGCTGTCTACATGTGCTGGGGAACATGTTCCCACTGCTATGTAGATGTGCCCCTGGATGCTATCAAGACACTCACCCTTCCTCCCCGCCCCCAATCCGCTCTAACAGCCTTCATTGCCCATCAGTCCAAATTTCTCTTGAACACACCTATGCGTTTGCCCCTTATGCCAGGAAGGAGCTCCCGATAAAAATTAACAAAGCCACCACATTGTCATCCTTCCAATGCCTCCTTAAAACTCCCCTCTGCTGTGATGCCTACAAAAAACTCATCAGTTAGGCAGCTTCTTTGTGGTGACTACTGCCAATCAAATTGTCTGCTTGTTTCCTTGTGCTCCCCCTGACCCCCCCCACTCCTCCCCTCCACGCACACACACAGTTTGCTGTATCCATCTGTTGTCTCTTCTCTTATAGCTAGGTTGTAACATCTTCAGAACATGGACCTTCTCTTTGGCAGCGCCAACACAATAGGGGCTATAATAATAATATAATATATAATATATATAATAATAATATAATATATAATATATATAATAATAATATAATATATAATATATATAATAATATATATAATGGGGGCTTCTGATAATAAATCAGAAATATATAGATTGCAAATAGCTGTTTTCTCGGTATGTTTGCTCAGCTCAAAAGCATGAAAAAAAAAACCCCAAACAAACCACCACTGGACCGAGACTGGTCTTGCAAGACTTTCAGCTCAGTCTTGTAGATTCAAGAGGTTAGGATAGCTCTTGAAAACATCTAGAATATGGGTTTCTTATCTGAACTTAACTGAACACTGAGCCTTTTGAGGTTAACCATCACTCGTGTTAAGTGACTAGCAGTCAAATTTGAGTGAACGAAATTCAACCCCAGTATAAAAATGATATAACTCTGACTGAAGTCTATGGGAGGTTGAATCTTTCTCTAGGGCTAAATCTGCTCCAATATCTTGATTGTTTAGGACCTTTCCAGATTTGGAAAATAAGTGTAATTACTGGCATCCACCAAAACCACATGTGAAACATGCATAATATTACATAAAATACACACATCCTGGAGTCAAGACTTTCACCAGAGACTTCCATTGGACCAGAGTTGTGCCTTTTGGTATTTTCATTCTGAAAATGACCAATCCAAGTTGGTTAATTACACAAATGGCCCTTGGTCTGACCCCTTACACAGACAGTTTCAGGCTATTGTGAATTTACTTTCAAACCTTTTGGAAATATGGTTGATGGACTGTTGGCACACTATGCACTATAGATCAGTGTCTGTTCTTGCTGCTGTAATTGTGAACATTAAGTTGGATTGCACTGTTCACCTGAAATATAGTTTCTTAACTTCAACAGCTATTTTTATGTTTCCAGTTCTTTATCTCTTTATTCTCCTAAACTCATGAGTGACAAGTAAGCTACTTCAGTTTCAGGTTAAAGAGGGTTGTGAGCAATTCTTTGCCAAATGGCTTGCTCTGATCCCTATAGACAAGTGTAACAAGTTGAATTTCTACTGCTTTATACAATAATCTTTTGTTAGATTCATGGTTTCACAAACCTGATCAGAGAAATCTTTCTGTTACCAAACCTAGCTTGGGCACATCTGGAAACAATAACCTACTAATTTAAAAGAATGTCATTTGAAAGCCTGTATTTTCCAAAAGTGGAGAGTAAGATCTTGTGAAAAGATAAATGCTTGTAAGTAGAGAGAGAGCCATTATAACAGTTAAATATGATAAGGGATTAATCATCTGTTTCATTGAAGTTGCTGACGTTTTGTTCTTGGCTGGATTAGAAACATCATTTATGAAGAGCACTAAACTTAATCATTCTGTTTCTCCTGCTGAGCTAGGGGAGGGCACAGGGAGCAGTGACGAAAATGGGTACTTCACGGCTCAAAAAAGCCAAGGACTTACCCCACTGCAAATATTTCTTTTAAGGGTATGTTTTAGATGATGGATGACTATGGCAAAAGACTCCAGGGTATAACAAGGGCCTCAGGACCCAGACATTCTCTTACCAACCTTTAATTTATTTTATTTGACGCAAAGAAAATGCTTTCCCTGAGAGTTTGCTAAAGAGGAGGGGAAACCTCCATGTTTGGTCAACCTTGAGTTGTTTAATCAATTCACTGTGTACATTAGAAACAGAAGGATGAGGTCCTCAGTTGCACTGATCATATGTTCAGCACAGCTGAGGGCTGTGGCTCTAGAATACTTTCTGTTCCTCTGATCCTGAGGATTTCAGGGACTGAAATGGCCCTGAGTGTCACTGAAAGCAATCTGAAGTTAACTCAAGAGTCTGCCACTTGGAGCCACTCTACTCTTCCCATTTTGGCCTCTGGGAAAAGGAGGGAGGAAGGTAGGGAAGGAAAGATAGTTATGGTACGAGACTGGGATTGTTTGCAATAGTTTCAAATACACAAACTTTAATTTAAACAAATGACTGTTTAAATTTGTCCCATTTAACACCGTATTAATACCCACATTTCACTGCTGGGGAAGCTGAGGCAGAGAGCGACTAACTGACTTGCCCCATGTTCCACAGGATGTCTGTGGCAGACCTGGGCAAATCAGGAAACCTCCCTCTGCCTCACCGTCTCGATCAGTGACATCTGGTTAATGATGCTGTATGAAATGGGACTGCTCACAGACTTTTCCTCCAAAGTAATTTTAGAAATTAGTTGCTGTTTCTCTGACTGAAACAAAATAACTCTAAAATACTGTGGCTAGACCTGGATCAATTTTTTTAAAATGCTTTTTCAATGAAAACTAACTTTTTTTAAACTAAAATAAAATTTTTCCTGGAAAATTTCCAATTTGGTTGAAACATGTCAATTTTTCCAATGAAAAACCTGAAAATGTTTTTTGGCAACTGAACATTTTTTGGCTTTCCATTTCTTTTAACATGTCCACAAAAACTTACTGGCATTTTTTCGGCCACATTTGTCTGTGGCGTCTGTCTTTCTTTGGCTTAACGCTGCCTTTAGTATCTTCGTGAATCCCCATGCTGCCCAACCCTGATATTTGTGAGGAAATGTTGACTTTGAGGACAAAGTAACTGATAATTCAGTTCTGATACTTTATCAGGAAATTATTCCAAGCAAGGTTGACATTTAATGTATATTCACCTATTTATCTCCAGTTTCATATTTTTCAGATGGTATTGTATGAATTAGTCTCAGTTAGGTGAGGAGGATTCTCATAGGGAAGGACAAATCCGGTGGGTTACAGAAAGAACTAACAAAAACTTCATCCAACATTATATGATACCATGAACCAAACAGAAGGATCAGAAATAGACACCGTGTAGAGTCAAGCACAGGAGTTAATGACGCAAAGCGCTGGCAGAGTGTCACTTTGCTTATTAGGCTCAGAAACACTGCAGAACAATTAATTACAATAGATTATATAGGGTGCCAAGGGTGGAGAGAAGCAACGGGAAGGGAGTTCCCAAGCCGCTGGATAGGTTCTAGCAACAAGACAAGCACAATAAGCCAATGGTTTAAAAGATTACATAATGGCTCTGCCCATGGTTTAAATTAACATATTTCTAACACACAAGTAATTACCCTTAAACTATTTGTATTAAAGTATATAGGTTAAGTTTAAATTTTGGGGTCATGGGGAATGAGGTAGCAGCTCTCCCGGTTGACCAACAGGTACATTTCTGGAGATTTAAAGCAAAAAAGCAGTAATTAGTATTGAACAATAACAATTGTGTATAGTTTTACTCTTGTATTGCTGTGAACTAGGATTGGCATCTATGAAGAAGTATACATTTGTGAAGGAGGAGGGCATTCGCTATCTCTTTCCTGCACCGGGGGGTAAACGTTGAGGCCCTTCTCAGCGCTTCGTGTGGCTATAACTCATAATAAAGACACCCAATCACCGCTCCCCGTCCGGAGTTCTGCTGACTCTGCCTATCTAGTTAAAACAAAGCAAAGTTGTTTCTTGTTTATTCAGGTTTTTTTTAGCCACACTTTGTTTTTTGTTAGCTAGGCCTCAAACCAAGCTGTAAAATTCAGGCCTATGTAAAAAGTCCAAACAAAAACTGTGGTTAAATCTTATATACACATTAATGAATTTTGGCCCTTCACAAACCTTTTTGGAGGTTTCTGGGAATATTCAGATGTTTTCACACTACTAATTTCTGGTTGGCAGTGGAACCAGAAGTGAATGTGTGTGTGTGTATATATATATATTTATTTATTTATTTTTTCCACATGAAAATGCCTCTTCTCCCAGTATTTGCAGCACACAAAATCTTTCAAGATTTCCAATGGAATTTTTGCAAACCTGAGAGGTTCAGATAGTGTGTATAATCGAACTTAATCAGAACTCCATTCTTGAGAGGCTTGCCTATCCTTGGCTTCTGAAACAATTCCTTAAACACATGAGGGAGTTCATGGGTGTAGGGTGACCAGACAGCAAGTGTGAAAAATCGGGGTGGGGGTAATATAAGCCTATATAAGAAAAAGACCCCAAAATTGGGACATCTGGTCACCCTACATGAGTGCCATGTACACATTTTATGCTTGTGGAGCCAGGGTGAAATGGCTGAAAGCTAGCCATAAGTGCCACTCTGGGGAATGAGTATCCCCCTCTGAGTAGCAGACCTCCTTAGTAGATGCAGACAGTGTAGACATCCCTTCTTCCCCGAAGGGCTCCCTAATGCAGAGGACTTTTCAAAGAGTTTAATGGCCAGGCTGGCATATGCCACTAAGCAAGACTGCACCCACACCTGATTGGCGGTCATCCTGCAGCTGTCCCAGGACAGGGGAATGAAAGGGCCTCCACTCAGTCTCTCCTATGGGTTCTTTGCCCTCACAGTCATGAATAAGGAGCTGAATTGTGAATATCTACTGCACAGATCTGATTCTCACAACTACAGCATTTGGGAAATGGATTTCAGAGAATAAATGTCACTGGGGAAAATTGACTTTTCATTGAAAAACTCAAACTTTGTGGTTGCCCCAAAACAAAACTGGCCAAAAACCACTGGCAAAAATAATCAATTTTTAGTTTTCCTACACAAAATTCAAGATCTTTGAGGAAAGCAGACACTGTCCACAAAAATTTTCATTTAGTCAAAAATCTGATTTTTCCATCAAAAATATCCTAGATGGAAATTTTTGACCAGTCTAATCACAGCGTCCTAAATCTTTGTATTCATATTTGTATACAAGATGGTTTTGTTCATTGTTATATCTGAGTGTGTTCTGTAATGGTTTGCTTTTGTGACATATTGATACAAAAATACAACCTCAGTTTAGTTCTCTTCTAATGCACAAAAATACCCAACACGACTTTAATTTTCTGTTGTAAATTTTAATCTAACTCGTTGATTTCTTTGGAGATGGTGTTCAAATGGACATTCAGTGAACAAAATTGTATAGTTTAATTTTCCATTAAAATCAGGAAAAAGCTATTTTGAGATTAGTTCTAAGTAACATCTTTTTGCTAGCACACTAAGGTTTTTACGTCTCAAATTAAAAACAAACAAACATGAAAATGGCAGCAGTTCCATAGGGGAAGGAAAATGAAGTGTTTTATTTAAAAACTGTGTTTAGTTGTTGGGGTTTTTTTTGCAGTCTCCGAGGACAGCTATGGTCAGTGCAAACCTAATCAAGTCAAGTTTTTTTCACAAGGGCCAAGCCAAATGTCATGTCAGGCTTGGATCTGGTCCCTAGAGTAAATGGTAGCAGCTATTCATTTATATGGCTAGGGTTGTCTGACTGAGCAGACGTGCCCCAGAGACTGATGCAGTCATTTACACTTTTCCAGAAATTTGGCAAAATGACACTATTCGAGTCTTCAGACAAACTTGGAAGCTGGCTTAAACTTCTAGGATTGTATAGGGCACGAATTACATTGGCCAATATTTCCCCCAAAATGTCATCTTGGATAATCCCAAGTTGCGTCCATCATTTGAGGACGGGTGGTTTTATGAATAGAGGATAGTGAGAAGTTGTTGCAAGGGAAATAAATACTGACTGTGATTTTCATTTGTAAAGGTATGACTGTAAAGCCAGCATACATTTTTTACTTATTTAAAAGCCATGTTGTCTTCCATTTACTATCAACGGTTGTGGTTATTGCTAGTATTTATTTTTACAGTTTCCCAAATTGGACTAGGCACCTGTAAATAAACAATGTATACATACTACATAGAGTCCAAGTTTTACTGCCTTGTGGCAGCTTGGCTTTATTGATAACTTAAATAACTCAGCAGAAACCTCAACTTAAACTTTCTCCCCAAGCTTGGCTGTTGATATGGTTTTCCGTGCAGGAACTCTGTCACTGACCCTAATTCCTTCTGTTCCTGACAGAGTTTCCAACCACTCTCATTTCATGGTTGAGCTAACCGAATTGCACTGCAGTATTTATACTGTAGCGTCATGCACTTCATGACAGGGATGAATCCATTTGCCTATGAAGGGTTTCAGACTCTGCCATCATGTTACAGCCCTTCACAGAACAAATAGAGACAGTCCCTAAGGAGTTCACAATCCAAATTTTAGCATTGCTGCAGTGTTAGGCAAACACTTGGGTATTCCTTTTGCAGAGGCATTCCTCTCCTCCCAAACCTTTAACTTGAAACTCAAGCCAAACCTTTCTGAAAAGGTTTCGTGAGTTGCTTTACCTCCATATTTTGGCAACGATTGGAAAGAGAAGTGATGAAATAATGTGAGAGGCTTCACTGTCCAGCTGGGATTATAAATAGAAGTATCAGTTCTTCTTCGAATGCGGGTACTTATGTGTATTCTGTCGGCCGACGTTTGGCTGTGTGCGTGTGTTGTCTCTATGTGCTGCACTGCCTCTGGCCAGATAGCCCGTACAGCAGGCTTTCCTTTATACCCTCTGTTTGGCGCATGAAGAGAGCAACTGTGCAGGCACAGACCAACAGACGCTATTTGCCAGAAATCTCTGATTTCGGGCGCATGGAACCCAATGTAGAATATGGACAGGAACCGCACATCTGAGAGAGCCCTGTTCTCACATATCTAGCTCAGTTTTGTAGCCTTGAGCTTTGACTAAGTCAGATAAATATCTTGACTTTTGGAGGCTTATCAGGCCCAGATCTTTTGATGTTCACAAATCCCACCAAAGTAGTGGTGTTCAGCATTCAACTTTGTGAGGTTAATCAAGTTACAAGTTATTTGACAACTTGAATAAAACTGGCTTAAATGAAAACACTCTGCAAGTCCTCCTACCTGGAGTTGTACACGATGAAAGGAAATGGATTCACTGACTACAAATTTAATTAAGAGGCAAATCCTTCTCTCTTGGGAAGTGTGGTGGTTGCCAGATGCATTAGAAGCACCGTGGCTCTGCTGGGCTATGGACTCTCAACCTCTGAAGGTCAAGAACATAGTGCTTAGGATCCTTTTCTTTATGGCTGGATGGGAGGAGGAGTCCTGAAGGAAAAAGGTCGAAAACCATTGTGTTATTTAGGGGATGCGTAGGAGTTTGAGAGGCATCATGGGGGTTGAATGCATAGCTATGTGAGCTCTGATCTACAGGATATAGCTCTGATAGCTGCTGTTCATGTTTATTCTTTTGCAGTTGAACAAAACCATGTAGTTATCAGTGTTTGTTTTGCTACTAATGAAGAATTCAGGAGACTGTGAGACGTAGTACTATGATGCAGACGTCCGTGTGATCAAAATCAAATCTGTTCTTTTGCAAATGAAAGCCTCTCCAGATTCCAAGGCAAGACCTACAGAAAGATATGTAATGTAGAGACAGCAACAGTCTGCTTGATTACCACGGGCATTGGTTGAAACTTGCTTTCTGTGATGATAAAAGGGAGACAAATGAAATTGGCTTCTGGTTTTTGAGTCGCTTGTTGGCTGGAAGTAATCATTACATTTGATGGTGTTGCCGGCACAGGGTGCCTGAGGGAGGCAACAGCGGGGTTCGCTGCCCAGTGTGTGTCGCGCCAATAAACACACCAGGGTGGAGAAGCAACCAGAGTTTATTTGAGATCTCAAATCGGTGCAAGGAGACTCGCACGTCTCAGATCAAGCACACCCACTGTACGTAGTTTCCCTTTTTATATCCAGGTTCTGGCTACTGTACTTTTCCGCTTTGCTAAAGCACGTCCCCTTCCCTCCCTTCCCCTTTCTGCTGCAGCCACGGACGCTGTACTTGCAGCTAGCTTCAACCGGTTTCAGCTGGTTGCAACCGAAGGCTTATTGTTTCATCCTCTGTTTCCCAACTGTTACTACATCAGGTTACAAAAGTTCAACCAGGAAGAGAGTGAGTGGCTACATATGGAGGAGCTTTGGTTTGCTTAGGCCTAGAGCAGGAGGGCTTCATTGACACTCGTGGTCTTCCACCCCCCTGAGTTACCTAGAGTTATGCCTAGTGACACCAACAATGGAGCTCAGTAAATAGCTGGCACCCATTGTTTTAGGAAAGCTTGATTGTGAGAGGGAAGTAAACTATTTGGAGCAGCTACAAAGATAATACATTTAACCCCAGAGACTGAAGGGAGATTCTTAGGTACATATCAGTGAAGTCAATTCCTTTCCACTTTGGCATTCATGTCTAAATGCCTATATTTCAGCATTGAGATAACCTTGGAGTAGCTCAAGTTAGAGGCACTGAAAAGATAAAACTTAGCAAGGATGCTTTCAAATCACTCTGAATTGATTTGGGCTTGGGGAGCCTCTGGATAGCAATAAAAAGTGTATGACTATCTGGAGTTGCTCCAGTTGAACTCCATGGCTTGAGGGAAGACCACATCTATCAAAAACTTCAGAGTCCTTGCCTGTTTGTTTCTTTGAGTCAAGAATTTTTTTTCTGATCATCTTTGTTTTTGGACATCTGCCAGACTTGCAAAGCTGATTTTTATACTTTTCTGAAAACTGTGCTAAAAGAATGCAAAAGCTTTAAAGCTGTGTTATAATGACATGGATAAACGTTCTTCGTATGCTTAATTACAAAACATTCCAGGCTTTTTTTTTTTTTGAGATGAAAGAGTAACAAACACATAGTGTAAATTTAGTAGCTTCAAACTTCACAAAGAATCTATAGTCAGCAAAATATTTCCCCATAGTTAATATAGGTGATCCTTATGTTGCCAGAAACAAATGCTGTTGTTGATAGTTAATTTGAGGCATTTACAAAGAATTACAGGCTAAGTATCACAGTTTCTCCTGGTTTTAATTAGGGCAGTTGCTCTTTTTGCTCAAAGATGGGCCACTTCCCTTGGAAGCTGGAAATGTACAATTTCTGGGGAAAGAATATGCATTTTTAATGCTTTTAAAATTAATATTTTACTTGTGGCAAACTGCTCCGCTGTAATCTTCCATTGCTTACTTTTTGAAAGAGCATCTAGACTGCATGAGGCCTCAATATTTTAATCCTTTTGGCCTCCTGTTTCAGTTTACTGACCTTTTCCAGGCCTTGAAAAGTTATGTGAGTGCTGAGTCCCCTAGTTTGGAGGAGGGAGAGAGGGCAGCCATCTGAAATTACCCTTTGTAGAACTCCAGGTTTCATTATTTCAAGTGATTGAGGATGTCTTAATAATCGGAATAAGCAAAACTGCGGAAATATGACTTTGGGGATTAAGACTATGTTCTACGGCAGCTAGAGTTTTACACTTGAATTATAACAGCAGCTTTGCTAGCTCAGTCAAACCACACATTAGTTGAGGTCACAGTGACAAGATACAGGATTTCTTGAACCCATGTGTCAGATCCTCAGCTAGCACAAATTGGCATAGGTCCAGAGAAATCAATGAAGCAATGCTGATTGGGGAGCCGGCGCTCGGCATACGCAGTTGCTTAGGGCCCGAGCAGCTCAACACTTTTTGTTATGTGTTGTGTGTGGGGCAGGCCCCAGAATTTTCCTGCTTAGGGCCCCCAATGGCCTCTGGCCGATGACATCAGATGAGGGTCTGACCACCAATATTTTCTGTTTGTTTAAGGAGTGTATCACACACACTTGGACTCAAGTATCAGGGGGTAGCCGTGTTAGTCTGTATCCACAAAAACACCAAGGAGTCCGGTGGCACCTTAAAGACTAACAGATTTATTTGGGCATAAGCTTTCGTGGGTAAAAAAACCTCACTTCTTCAGATGCGTCTGAACTTGACTCAGTATGAATTGTATGTAATTTGGGCAGGAGGCAAACAGACTGGTTTGGAAAATTTTAAATTGATTTTTAAAGAAAATCTAACAGATCTTCAGAGAATTTGGCCTGGCGTATTTTAATCTTTCAGCACCAAATTATTGTGTACAGTATGTTATTTTGTGCAAAGGCTTCATTTTTGTACGCCTGGTAGATGAATACTGAAGCTTATCAAACTATTAGTTATGAAAAGTGTTTACTAAGGCCTCATTCAGCATAGTTTTCAAACACATGCTTAACTTTAAGCATGTGCTTAAGTTTAATTGACTTCAGTGGGACTTAAGCACATGCTTAATTGCTTATTAAATAGAGATGAACATATGCTCCTGTTTTGGTTGGCAAATTTGATTCAATTTTCATATTCTTCAAATGCATTTGATATTTGCCAAGTGCTGTAGTATGGGTAGTCCACAAACTATTAATTTAGATTATTCCCAATTTGTATTGTGTGAATGGTATCATAAATCATAAGTTACTGTCTACGTATGTCACATGGTGTAATTTCTGTTGCCTCGTTGGAATCCTGAAATGCTTTAAGAAGACGTAATGAATAATGAACAACAAATAATGCAGTTCTAGTATGAATTCTCAAATGGAAATTCTTTCCTAATAAAACTTGTGAATCATGCAAAATGGATGATTTAGTTGGGAATTGGTCCTGCTTTCAGCAGGGGGTTGGACTAGATGACCTCCTGAGGTCCCTTCCAACCCTGATATTCTATGATTCTATGCAAACAGTTTCACAAATATATGGACGACAAAGAGTGAATCAAACTTGGTGCTGCTATTTATGAAAATATTTGTAACTTTTTCAACTATTTATCCATTTCTCATCAATGTAAACTGCAGAAAATGCAACTGACTGATTTTATAAAGAGTTGCAGTTACATAGGGAGATAGTAGCCCCTTCTGAAAGATCCACTTAATTATTTGTAGAGCTTTACACTCTAGGCAGCTGCTCTCACTCTGTTCTGTATGTGTTCAGTGAAGTTTGCTATTGCACAATCAATAGTCCCACTGTCTGTTTGTCAGGATTATTGATAAAACCCTATGAGATTCTTTTAATTTTTATAATGTGTTTTGTTTTTGTGAATTTCTTATTTTGTTTTATCCATTTCACACACCGCCCCCCTCCCTGGGAGTTGGGCCCTGCCCCTGAGAAGGGGGTTGGGACTGCCTCCAGGGAGTGGGAGGCCCTTGAAGGGGAGTTTGCAGAGTAAGCCGTCCCCACACTCACCCCACAGCAGTGGCTCCAGTCCCACAGGGCTGGGCCCAGCTTTCCACTCTGCACATTGCGACCTGGTGCACTGGGTCACAGCGCTACTCGCTCAAATTGGCCCAGCCACCTCTCCATCAACAGGACAGAGGGGCAACCATGCCAAACCTGAGCAATGCTGCAACCCCGTGCACCAGTCACAACTCCTGGAGTGGGGAGCTGCTGCTGCGGGGTTAGTGTTTTTACTTTAGCTATTTTTGTTTCATGTTATTTGTCTGCAAAAAGCACAGGACTCTAACTGTTGAGTACGACTGGACCTGAACGCCTTCCTTTGCTTTCCTCTCGTTCGTGTGTGTGTGTGAAATGTACATATATGAAATTAATCATTGTACTTCATGTTTAACAAGACAACTCTCACTCTGTGCTTCATGTTCTGGTACCCTTGTCTGACAAATTTCATCAATTCACTTTCATTTGCCACTAATGTAGATATAATATGGCTTCTTTCGCGCTATGCATTGGTTTCCAGTGATGATCAAAAATAGCTTAAATGGAAAAATGTGAGTGCCGTAAATTTATTAGAATCAATTGCCTTTAACTCTTAAGTGGGTTTTGGTGACAAATGATGAGTAAACTGAAAATGGGAGTCGAATTCAAATGTCTTTTTTTCCTGCATGATTGAAATAATTGGAAGGAAGGCTTGTATGTGTTTGTCAGCAGGATTTTCACATGACCTCTGACAATTTTAGGTGTGCAAAAAGTTTTGCATAAAAAGTGAACCTTGGAAACCCTTTGGGTTTTTTTTAAAACAAATTTGCATATTTTTTTTTCAAAATTTTCTGAATGACTGCAAAGAATGGAAAACCTTGGGCCAGACTCCTCTTGTTTGCCTTGATTTTGTGAAGAATCTGAGAAAATTTGCATATATTTATTTTGAAAATAAGACCATTTTTACAAAATTCATGCAAAAAGTGTAACTTTAGAACAAAATATTTAACACTTTCAAAAGGTTGAATTTGAAAATTCAAAGTTTCATTTAAAGATATCAGATGTAATAATGAAAAATGTGAACACTTACATTTGTTTCTTTTTCATGAAAAAACAGCTATTGAATCATATATATAAACATATTTTCTGTGCAATAAAATGTGTCTGAACAAAAATAAAAATATTTTTCTATGATATTTCCTGGGAAGAAAAATAGTCACAATTTTTAAACTCGATTACCTAATGTTAGGCGTCTAAGAGGGAGATTTTCGATAGCGCCTGAAGGGTTTTGAAGCATAAGTACCAATGATAGTCATTAGAATCATAGAAGATTAAAATTAGACAAATTAGAGGATTGGGCCAAAAGAAACCTGATGAGGTTCAACAAGGACAAGTGCAGAGTCCTGCACTTAGGACGGAAGGATCCCATGCACTGCTACAGACTAGGGACTGAATGGTTAGGCAGCAGTTTTGCAGAAAAGGACCTAGAGGTTACAGTGGATGAGAAGCTGGATATGAGTAAACAGTGTGCCCTTGTTGCCAAGAAGGCTAACAGCATTTTGGGCTGTATAAGTAGGGGCATTGCCAGCAGATTGAGGGACGTGATCATTCCCCTCTATTCAACATTGGTGAGGCCTCATCTGGAGTACTGTGTCCAGTTTTGGGCCCCACACTACAAGAAGGATGTGGAAAAATTGGAAAGAGTCCAGTGGAGGGCAACAAAAATGATTAGGGGGCTGGAGCACATGACTTATGAGGAGAGGCTGAGGGAACTGGGATTGGTTAGTCTGCAGAAGAGAAGAATGAGGGGGGATTTGATAGCTGCTTTCAACTACCTGAAAGGGGGTTCCAAAGAGGATGGATCTAGACTGTTCTCAGTGGTACCAGATGACAGAACAAGGAGTAATGGTCTCAAGTTGCAGTGGGGGAGGTTTAGATTGGATATTAGGAAAAACTTTTTCACTAGGAGGGTGGTGAAGCACTGGAATGGGTTACCTAGGGAGGTGGTAGAATCTCCTTCCTTAGAGGTTTTTAAGGTCAGGCTTGACAAAGCCTGGCTGGGATGATTTAGTTGGGAATTGGGGTTCTGCTTTGAGCAGGGGGTTGGACTAGATGACCTCCTGAGGTCCCTTCCAACCCTGATACTCTCTGATTCTAAGATTAGGGTTGGAAGAGACCTCAGGAGGTCATCTAGTCCAATCCCCTGCTCAAAGCAGGACCAAGACCAACTAAATCATCCCAGCCAAAGCTTTGTCAAGCCAGGCCTTTAAAACCTCTCAGGATGGACTCATGCATCTGAATCCATTAGGCATTTTTGAAAAATATTCTCCAAATCCATATTTAGGCCTAAAGTTAAGCATCTAAAAACATACGTAGGTGTCTAAGTAGGTGCCTTGATTCTCAGAGCTTCTGAGCAATTGAAGCTCATATTAACTTTCTTGGGGTGGTGCAATTGCTCAAAGCCTCTGAAAATCAGACCTCATTTAGGCACCTCAGTATGGGTTTAGATGCTGAACTTTGGGTACCCAAGTTGCTTATTTAATTTCAGTTTACCTACATTTAACTCTGAACTCTATTCATATATCCCTTCTCCATTCCTCTCCCTCTCTTCCAACCCTCACAGGCTTGCTGGAGTATTCACTAGCATAGTTTCAAATGTCATAGCTTTTCCTACACTGCATTAAGGTCCCATTCCTTGAAATGACTCCATATAGGCAGAAGCTCCTAAAGCTATGCAGAGCTTAACTGAAGTCAGCTGTTTAGGATCAGGACCTAAGTTTTTGTTGTGTTTTCCCCCCTTTTCAGTCTGTAAGAGAGTATTTCTGTCAAGCTTTATCTCTCCGCTACCTCTCTCTGTAAAGCATTTTATTATGCTCCATATGAAGGATGCTATAAATGAAATTGTGCTGTAATTGTTGTAATATTGAGCTTGAATCTTAATAACATTCAGAGGATGAATAAATTATGTGCAAATTTTATTTTCTTTCCATTTTATCGGTAGCATTTCCATTTTCTTTTTACAGTTGTTCCACTTTTGTCTTAGTTCCAGCTACTATGACATAACAGTACAGTTGTTATTATGTGCATCTCCGTCTTTCTCCCTCTAGCACTTTTTAATTATTTCAATCTATTTCTACCTGTCTTATGCAAAGCTCTGTCATCTTCATGCATTCATCTGCTTCAAGATTCTGTATTCCTCTTCCAGTGTGATGTATGATTTTAATAGTCTTTGCATAGACTTTCTATAGCACTCAGCAGTGACTTTTGGGAGTTTTGCTTGAGTAAGAAAAGCTGAGTAGGGCCCAGTGATGATAATTGTTCTCTGTATTACTTATTTATATTTTTGTTTGTGAGATGTCTGTGTAGAATGCCATGGGTATTGGGGGTGACTGAGCATATTTGTAAGTGAATGTGACTTGTTTTAATGTCACTGCTGATAAGAAGAATCTAAAATCTGTTAGCTTCTTGTATTCCTATTGATGACTTCCTAAATGTATGTATTTTGGGAGGAGGAGAAGAATGGAATTACTCTTGCTCATGGCATAATAAGGCCTTGATAATTCTTGCGTGAAGCAATTTTCATCTCCTTGAGTGTTTCATAGATTTTCTTTATAACTAAGTGAGAGCCACTTTTTCATTTTGTCACAATTCATTCCTCCTGCCATCACCTTGAGGTTGATTTTTCACTGGCTGTAGGGGTGCACAGGGTCAGTAAAGCCAAATGGCTCATCTTGTTCAATCTTGGCAGGTTTTCACCGTATAATGCTGGGCTGTCTTGTGCTAAGGAGCTGTTCAACAACAGCAGATGATTTCTTTGCTAAGAGTCGTAGTGTAAATTGTAGAACTGAGTGAAAATCGGACTTTTCATCCTGTAGGAAACTCCCGTCAATGCTTGTTGGCATCTCAAACTGAGATGAAAAGCTGAAATATCAAACAATACTCTCAGACTAAAACTCTCATAAAGCAATGCTGCACGATGAGAAACTGAAGTTTAATGTTGAAATGACTCAAAATTAATTATTTCAGGTCCATTTAACAAACCAAAATATTTTGACTTAAGTCAAACCCACCCAAAATGAAATGCTTTTTTTTGGTTTCCCCAATGGAAAAATTGAACATTTTTGCAAAATCGAACAATTTCTGCAAAACTAACCATAATTCAATTTTGCAGAAGCTGCATTTTCCATCAAAAATATCTTTTGATGGAAAATTCTGGACCCATTCCAGTAAACTGCTGTAGTTAGACTATGCCATCTTGGACAGCAGAGCTTTCCTTGGCTCCTTGACTGGACTCCATCTTTGTTGTCTCTTATGGTGGTAGCCTTTAAGGGAAGGTGAGGGTTATAACTGCATAATATGTTTTAAAAGCTCAAAAACTAAACAGAACCAAGTCTAATTTCAGGTTTTGCAATAAAGATGCCTGCAGGATTCTCCTATGTGCCATGCACAGGAAAAAAATGGGAAAGCCTCAGAATGGAGCAGAATGAACTGGGAATGTGGAAAATTTCCAATCTCGGTGATGTGAAAGGGGCAGACCATATTTTTCACCCCAATAGTCCAACTTCCCTTCAGTCCTGCGTCTAATAGGGCTTTCTCCACAAATCCCACAGAAGCCCTCAGGGTCAAGTGTGCTGGTGGGACAGTGAATGGGGGGAGAAAAGGGGTCATGCAGCCCTGCAGACGAAATGGTAGCAAAATTCACCATTTTCTTTACAAAGCTGAAAAGTTTCACGGGGGTTTGCTTCATGTTTGCTAAGAATTCTAGGGTTTGCTAACCCAAAACACTAAGCAAACACAGAGCACTGCAATTTCCTGTGAACTGAACCGGATTTGGCTGGTAAAATCCCTACAAACAGTTGTGCTGAAGGTGGCATGTGGTTTCCTAGAAAAAACAACCTTGTAAAACCGGCCAGACACAAGGGGCCTGATGTAGATTTCTGAAATCTTAAGCAAATGACAGAAATATAAGGACATTTTCAGTGGAGAAAGCAATTTCCAATTCAAGTGGAAAGAATTACGTTAGTATGAATAACAACTCCAAGAGCCATTATAATTCACCATTTGTGGTGTCAGGAATTCACAATATTGGGCAGACACAACTGCAGGTCTAGGCAACAGATGGAAATCTGTCTAAAATGAAGCTCTTTTAGCTAGGAAACAAATTCTTAGGATATGCCAAAATGTGCAATAAAATTTTCCTGTTAGGGTATGAGGAGAGTTAAAAGCAAAATGTTTGTCTCTTCCATTTAACTTCCATTTAATTTAATCTTCCATTTCACTTTTAAAAGTATGAATCTTTTTTAAATGTAAAACAAACTTGGAAACGCTTTAATTGTAACATGCATGTTGTTAAAAGTACTTTTTTTTTTGTTTTAAACATCTATTAAATAAAATGTATCGTTCTATATCAACATGGACAGCAGTAAAAGTGATAGATGCTTTTTCGTTCCCTGATTTGTAATAGAGGTTATGGAACTAGAAGGCAAGACTTGGAGACAGGCTCCTACTAGGGAGTATATGTGCATATAGGTTACATTTATAACACTTTGCCTAACTTATAGTCACTTGATCAGAGTGATTTACAGAGACAGGCCAGATCACCACAAACACAATATTGTAGCTGATTGGCTGTTTCTCGGCTTCACTAAGCTTTAGGGCTCCATTTCAGGAAAGCATTTCAGCATGTGTTGAGTGTCTCCGCTTCCCATTTTACAAATGGAAATAACACTTCCCTGCTCCCACCCTTTGTCAGGCTTGTCTATATGGGCTGTGTGATGGGATCCCGGGGTCCAACCTGGGACTGTGGGAACACTGTGTTACCCGGGGTTCTTGCAACCCGAAGCTCTGGGTAACTTTTACTCTGTGTGAGGAGGTGTCAGGAAATAAATCAGGGGAGACACAGCCGTCCGACCGATCGATGGCTGCACAAACAGGACAACACAAGAGTGCTTTCACTTAAAGCTAAACTTTACTTAGTCTCAAGCACTTACACACGTCTGCAACAGGTTAGTAAAACACCCCCAACCCTTGATAATTACCAAAGCTGAGCGTGGCTCTCGAGTGGCACAGCGGCAGCCCGTCTGCCGGTGGGGAACACAAGATGCATCCAGAGGGAGAGACCAGTCCCAAAGAGTCCCCAAACGAGTCCAACTATCTCAAGCTTTTCCCCCTTATTTATACATTAGTAATAGAATGACATGTCCCTTACAGAAACCTTGTTAAGTAAGCAGTTTCAATGATCAAGCAAGAGGTTCCTTCTGATTATGGATTAACCAGGTGTGGGTTTTTCCAGAGTCTGCAGCCTTGAGACTCCAATAGACATTCCTGGGGCATATCCTGCTCTTTTAAAATGCACGTATCAGTAACTTCAACACAATTCTTATCAGGAAGGACACGGGGTCAAGCTGCCCTTTCTGTGGCACCCTAACCCCCCCTCTTCCCTCCGCCTTGGTCAAGCTGAGATTGCTGAATGGCCAATTTACAGCTTGCTGACTAGGCCGCCTTTAACAATAAGCCATAGTGGTTTCAAGCACTTTACTGGTTTGCCAAAGTCTCCCCGTACAACTGTGCCCTCTTAACTCACTAATCTGGGTTGTCTCTCACAATGCCTTACTGGTGACAAGCAGCAAACTCCTCCAGAGGCTGTTGCCATAGACGCTCGACCCCCTCCCCCCATCCCAGGCCCTGCCCCCACTCCACTCCTTCCTCTAAGCCCCCATCCCACCTCTTCCCAAACCTGCTCCGCCTGTGGCCCTGCCTCTTCCCTGCCTCTTTCTGCCTCTCCCCCGAGCATGCCCCATCACGGCTCCTCCTCCTCCCTCCCAGCACCTCCTGCATGCCACAGAACAGCTGATCACAGTGCTGGGATGTGCTGGAGGGAGGGGGGGAAGCTCGGCTGTTACCACTCAGTATAACTGCATGTGGAGCCCCACACCAAGCTAGATTGCATGAATGCTCCCAGAGCCACTCACGAATCACACACACAGCAAG
Source organism: Platysternon megacephalum (assembly GCA_003942145.1). NCBI lineage: Eukaryota > Metazoa > Chordata > Testudines > Platysternidae > Platysternon > Platysternon megacephalum. The sequence continues at coordinate 14,920,279 of QXTE01000015.1, read as the reverse complement.
GCACCAGCCAGAATTCCCAGCCTTGTAGCTCAAGAATATACCGTCTTGCACTGCTCAAGGCCCGTTAAAGGTTGTGAGGTGTTCAGATCCTGTGGCAATGGGAGCCAGATAAATACCACAGATAGAAAATATATTTTTAAAGTTTGCAAGAGCTTAATGCAAAGGGACATATTGTATGCAGGGAGGTGGGGGGCGGGAACCTGGTTACGTAAAATTCTCTCCTTTATATCATTTGATTGAACAATTAAAACATTAAGCTACACAGGCAGTAAACTGTGGATGGTATGAGCAAATGTTGGCTTTACATGGATTTAACCCTGCCCAGTTGATCATTCTACAGCACTTAGTTGTTGTGTAATTCTGAGGTAATCTGCTATTGCAAGGATCGAAGTTCTACATATTCATCCAATGGTGGAGTACTTGTTGTTTGTCCCCAATGTGAAAAAAATCCACTCTTTATTTAGGGGTGAACGGTTGGAGAGGGTTGAAGGTCACCCACTGGAAAAAGAAAAAGGAAAAAAAATCCCCACAAACGTTAGATTAAATGAAACAAACAAACAATAATAAAAGATATGATTCACTTTGCAAGCATGTTTATTCTTCAGCCATCAAAAGGCTGTCCTAGTGTTCACAGTGAAAAGCTCGAAACTCTGTAAATAAGGCCTTGGCTAAACAAAAATAAATAAAAATTGTATAACTAAATTCAGTTTTTAAATTGATTTAGTTAAATCAGTACAACCCCCCCTCCCCAAACCTGGACATACTGAAATCAATTTGCAAATTGGCTTATATTGATTTAGCTTTATTCATTAACTGAAGTTACTCGTGCATAAACACTTTGCTGAACAGGGATGGAATTACTCGTGTGCTCAGCGTTGAGTAGCTTGCAGAAATCAGGGCCTGTGGGAGTAATCCCACTGAAGTTAGTAAAATTATTCATGGAGAAAAGTTTTACTCATGGCGAGTAAGAATCTTGCCATAAATCTCTTTAGAAAATGACTGTAGTTCACTGAATGAAAAAAAAGTGTTTCCCTCCATTTACACACCTTCACTTCCAGCATTTATGCTGCAAATAACAAATGCAATGTATGGCCCAGAATTACTTAAATGTGCGAGAAAGAAATAGTGGAGGAAAAAAGCTGCCAGGAGGTCTGACTGGCCTTTTGCATATAAGTAACACAATTGTGCATGTACTCATGGTAATTGCATTCATAGAATCTGATTTACTATTGTTACATACTAGTGTTGCTGCTGAAATCACATTTTTTACATAAATGGCTAATTAAACCTGGGTTCACATTTTCAAAAGCACCTGAGTAACTTAGGACCCTAGTGAGGCCAAATTTCAAAGGAATGCCGATGCTTTTGAAAATCCTATTGTGCTCCTATGTCCCATTTTCAAAAGTGTCCTAGGAGATTAAGTTTCACTGAAAGTCAAAGGGATGTACTGGCTCATAAATGCCTAAGTCATTTTTGAAAATGAGATTTAGGCTCCTAAGTCATTTAGGCATTTTTGAAAATGTTCGTAGTTTTGTTGAGTTGAAGGCCAGAAGAGACCATTAAATCATTTAGGCTGACCTCTGAACTAGCACTTTATGGCCCTGTGATGGGGCAGCTGCCCCTCACTGGTAGAAAAGGGGTTAAAAGCAGCCTTAGGAAGGCTGCGTGGGAGGCAGCCAATTAGAAAGGGGCTGAGAGGAGCAGCGAATCATGGCCCGGCAGGCTAATATAAGAAGGGCTGCTGGGCAGAGCAGAGTTCAGTAGCTGACTGGAGCTTGAGGTAAGAAGACCAGGCTTCTAGCAGGAGGAAGGAGCACCAGCCTCTTGAACAGAGGATTGCTGCAAGCAGGGACCAGGGGAGATAGAGAGCGCTCCTGGCTGTCTGCTAGGGCCTGCAGCTGAGGCAAGAGCAGAAGAGGGTGCTGGAGCCACATGGGAAGCGGCCCCAGGACAATGGACCGCAGTTGCCACTAGGGTTGGCAACTTTCTAATTGCACAAAACCGAACACCCTAGCCCTGCCCCTTTCCATGAGGCCCCTCCCCATTCCCCACCACTGCCCCGAGGCCCCGCCCCCCACTCAGTACATTTCCCCCTCCCTTGGTGGCTCGCTCTCCCCCACCCTCACTCACTTTCGCTGGGCTGGGGCAGGGGGTTGGGTGTGGGAGAGGGTGAAGGCTCTAACTGGGGGTGCGGGCTCTGGAGTGGGGCTGAGGATGAGGGGTTTGGGGAGCAGGAGGAGGTTCCAGGCTAGGGGGTGGGCTGAGGGATTCGGAGTGGGTTGAGGCAGGGATGTGGGGTACAGGAGGGGGTGAGGGCTCCAGCTGAGGATGCAGGATCTGGGGTGGGCCTGGGGATGAGGGCTTTGGGGTACAGGAGGGGGCTCCGGGTTTGGGGGAGAATCAGAGCTGGGTGTGCAGGCTTTCCTTCGGTGGCTCCCGGTCAGCGGCACAGAGAGGCTAAGGCAGGCTCCCTGTCTGTCCTGCGCTGCCACCTGGAAGTGGCCAGCAGGTCTGACTCCTAGGCGGGGGGCGGGAGGCACGCAAGAGGCTCCACACGCTGCTCTCGCACGCAGGCACCGCCCCCACCCCAGCTCCCATTGGCCCGTGGTTCCTGCCCAATGGGAGTGCGGAGCCAGTGCTTTGTGTAAGTTGGCAGATAATTACAATTTAAAACTGTAGTAATAAAAAAGTTCTAACCATTTCCTGGACAAAACTTGGACCAAAAATCGACTAAGCCTTCTATTTGTTTTAAACAGAAGTTAGGTAACTACTGTGGTGAAAACTGGCAAGGCACACAAGTATTAATTGCAGATCATAAAAAAACTGATCAGAATACCAAAGAATGTTAGCAGAATGTATTTCTGGAGGGGGAGTGGGTAACACTCTCTGTGGATATCTGTTCAAGGAAAGTTTTGGTGTTTTACATCTCATGCCTAAGGGGATGAATTCTAAGAGACAGGAAATGTCAGCTGAAAGTAAAAAATACTTATGCTAATAGTTTAAAATGAATTAATTGCTATTAATTATTTGATCATAAAATCAATTAGTATTGTACTGAGAGTCATTTTAATTGAGGTAGTCAAACTCAGAAACTGTAGACACAGCAAAAATATGGCAAAACTCCAAAATTACTCTTTAATAATAATAATAAATTAAGCTCCAAGTAGTTCAGCAATGAAAATGAATTATTTAATTTTATATTTATAAAACAGAAATTAGAGCCTATGGCCTACACATGAAAGCACAAGTTTCTTGGCAAAGCAGAATAAAAGCTTTTGGTGTTCATCCGAAAGAAGCCGTAAAAGACAGTAGAATACTTGGTCAATTATTTTTGTCTGTCTGTACCAACAGTATCTCATTTGTAAGTAGTTCTAAGATGATTATCACCATAAACCTTAATTTTAAAGATTATTATTGATTTTGTCTCTCAACTTTTGGGTGCTGTCCCTGAGATACCTTAAAGGGGGGCCTGCTTTTCATCACAGCACGTCCCCCTAAATAAATACAAAATTATGGTGTCCCATTGTCCACATCTCTGATTACTCAAAGTAAGAAACAAACACAGCCTTAAACTCTGCTTTGAAATACTCGGATTTCTAGGAAATACATTTGACTGAGAAATCTCTATTTTAAACTACAGAGATTAGATCAGAAAGGAAAAAAAATAGTAAGAAGCATTGTTGGAAAAGAAGGAAAGTATTGAATGTTCAATTCTAATGGAAATAAATCAGGTTGAAATAGGGTGACCAGACAGCAAGTGTAAAAAATCGGGACAGGGAGTAGGGGATAATAGGTGCCTATATAAGAAAAAGCCCCCAAAATCGGGACTGTCCCTATAAAATCGGGACATCTGGTCACCCTAGGTTGAAATTTCTTTGTAGGAAGGTGTGAGAAGATAAGGGGCCAGATCCTCAGGTAGTGTAATTTGACACCACTCCATTGATTTACAACACTGGCACATGCCAGCTGAGGGACTGGCCCAAGAAGTACACTGTGTACGAATTTAAAGATCATGATGATTCAAAGTTGGAAAAGTTTTATAATGACTATTAAAAACATGTAGAACCTTAAAGGAAACGTTATACAGGTATAGTTCGGTGTGTGCATTTGATTTTGAGCCATTACATTCAGAATGTGAGTTGTTATACGTTTGCGTTAAAAGGGAATATGTTGTGTGCTGTCTAGAATGATGGATGCCTTTTGTTGGGTGTGTGAGTGGTTTGAATGCTAATATTTCCGTATCTAGTGATTTGTTAGATATTTAATGATAGCATTGATAAGACCTGGACTTGAGCCTTCTTAAATGTAAGTTAATGATTTTTGGGGGGAGGCAGAGAAATGAGTATAGTGTCAGTGTATCTAAAACATAGCTATATGAAAAAAAATTTCAGATGTGAAAAAAGTTACCGAAGAGCAGTTCAGCTGTTCTTCCTTTGGCCACGAGTAGAATTTTACCTATTTATGAACAGAATGTAATACTTTAAGCTTCATTCAATGAGGCACACATTTGTTTTCACTAATGGTACGAAGGAATTTTAGCAGCAAAAAGTTACTTTCATACATCATGAAAACAAGAGACACTGGTGGAAACAGTGAATTGTCTTTGCTCTTTTATGAAAATGGCATGACTTGATTAAGGTCACAGCTTAATATGCAGCTGTCGATGGGTGTTCCTATGAGCACAATGCATGGAGATTAGTAAATGCTCTTATCCCTTTAGGTGCCCGCTTGCTGGCCTTTTGAGGCAAACTGGCCTCAGTCTTGCCCGTGACTTTGCGGCTATTCCTCAGCCTCCCTGATGAGCTGGCAATTAAGCTAATTAGTGACCCCAGCTGCATGTAATGGGCTTAATTAGACAGACTGACCCTAGTTGTGGTGGTGAAGCAGGGAAAGCACTCCTTACATAGAGCTAGGAACTCGTAGAGGAAGGAAGACCCTGGAGAGAGGATCAAAGGGAGTTCCCCTCTGGGAAGAACCTAATGAAGTCAGTCTGAGTCGCCCACAGGAAACAGACCAGGCTCCTGTGGGGAAGCTCTGTGATGGGGCCTACAAGGAGCAGATTGATCCTCAGAGGTAAATTGTTGGAGTCTCTGGTGAAGGGAAGCAGTGGGTGAATCCTGCTGGGGAAGAAGCGGTTCCAGAGAATCTCTGCAGGGGCCCAGGGATTTCAGTGAAGCCTGCGAGGGGAGAACTATATGTTTGGATATTTTGTGACATTTACGTTGGACCTACTCCGGCAGGGGGGGTAAACTGTTAGGTGACTTGGCTGGATGTCCAAGCCCCAGAAGACCCAGAGAGGGAGACTGGAGAAGATGCTGGAAGGGACTGGCCATCACAGGGCCAAGGGAATAGCCACCAGAGAGGTATGAGAGGCAGAGTCCCCTGCAGCATTGTGTCCAGGAACGAAGGGGCGCTCTGCAGTGTGGACCATTGCCTACCACCCCTTTTTTCAATATTTAGAATAAAACTCTATTGCTTTTGTGATCCCTTCCTGTACTTCAGTACACTAAAGTGCATAGTGAGCATCTATTCAGTGTTGTTATTTTGGAAAATATTACATTTTTCAAGCATTTGGTACTAGAAATAACTTGTTCCAAAGCACTAAATGACAGCGTGTGAATACAGCTCCCTTCCACTACACAAAATTGAGTGCACACGTCCTGTCCTTCATAGACCTGCTGCCTCTAGAACCTACATGTGTCAGGTGTGTGAATCTCTCCGCAGTACCTAGAGGCTAGAGAAAATTAGCTAAACTGAAGAAACTTTCTTCCAGTGGATGAAATCTTGGCAAACTTGTACAATTGTTGCAACATAGCATTCTGTCCTTGCATGTGGTTTTGGTATCTTTAAATTCCTATGGAGTCCCAGAGCTCAGTGCTGTAATAACTTATTTACAATTTAAAACATGTAGCAAAACCCTACACAGGTTTACTGGTTACCACAGCCAAGTAATTCTTATAAGCAGCATTAGTGGTATTCACTAAAGGAAATATTTTCTACTTCTTGTGTTCCCTGAATTTCCATTCATGTGAAAGGGGAGCTACATGCACGTTGGAGGGTAATAAACATATAACTCATGGGTAGCAAGGTTTTGTTTGTATTGTTTTATATTACGGAAGCATCCAGAGGCTCCCACTGAGAGCGGGGCTCCATTGTGCTAGAGCTCTACCAGCACATCATAAGAACAGACTGTAGCGGGATGGTCACCCGCTCCTGCCTTAAAAGGCTTAAATCAGCCCAGGGAGAGGGCTAAGGCTGCGAGAGGGCTGCTGCTAGGAAAAGCAGTAAGCCTAGACTGATTGGGGAAACAGCCACAGATGTGGCCACGCCCCAATCAGGGCCCAGGTGGCCCTTATAAGAGGGCAGTGGGCCAGGAGCACACAGACACTCTCCCTCTAGCTCTTGAGGGAGAAGGGCCTGGCTGCCTGGGAGCTGACAAAGGTACCTAGAGTGGAGCAGGGCTGGGGAAAGGCTAGAGGAGCTGGAGAGCTCCAGCCTGGGAAACCCCCAGGCTGCAGGCCTTGATAAAGGCCAGAACAGGTACTGGGGCTACAGAGGGGTAGCCTGGGGTAGGCAAAGGCAGCAGGTCCAAACCCCCCTTTGCCAGTGATGAATGGTGTGTACACTGCAGTCCACCCCAGGGAGCGGAGGCTAGATGGTGAGTGGTAGTAGCCATATACTGAGGAGAGGTGGGGGTTGGGGGTTCCCTGAGGAGGGGAGACCCAGATCTGTGGGGGTACTGCCAGGGGGCAGCACCCAACGTAAAAGGGCACCGGGGTCCAGGAGGGACACAGGGACCAGCGGCAAGTGGGACATCAGCCAGCAGAGGGCGCTCCGGAGCTGGAAAAGCTAATTCCCTGGACAACCAGCAGGAGGCCTGCACCGGTGAGTCCCACCCCGTGACACATACCTATCCCAAAGAAATTACAGTCTAAATAGTCACAGTGTGGGAGAACTGAAACACTATCCTAATTCAAGACAAGGGAAATGTGGGCACAGAGGTTAAATGATTTGCCCAGGATTACACGGAGTCTGTGGCAGAGTCAAGAATTGAACCTGGATATCCTGGGTCCCAGCCCAGTGCTTTAATCACAAATCTATCTTTTCTAATTAATTTAGTTAATTGAGTGTTCACAGAAGGGACAGCTCAGACCCCCATCCAGGCATCAGCAGTGCAGATTTCCTTAGAATCATCCACCAATGAGCTTATCACCTCTAGGAGTGAATTGATAGTTTTCATCCCTAGGCAGTCCTCTCTGAGACTGCCCACAATGGTGCTAACTTGGGGAGAGGTTTCAAGTTTACACCTCTCCACTAGGAATTTGTCTAAGACTGCCAATTCCTACAGCCCTGAGAACTGCAGTCAGATGGCTCCAACTTTAAATCAACTTTTTAACGTGGGTTGGACTTGTGCTAGCTACCTAGAGGAGAAAGTCCTCTCTCTGTTTCAATTCCCTGAGCTATCCAATTTCCGCAAAACAGTTCTTTTCAAAGGAAGGTGTGTTTAAACCTTTCTTATTTTGTTTTACACTTCAGCTCATGTTGCGATCTGTGTCTTGTTCCATCATGTCCTATATCATAATGTAACAGGACAAGTGCGGAGCAGCGCACCTGTATCAGCTGGAAAACCTGAAAAGAGTATGTTCTCTAAAATCTGTGGCTAGATTTTAAGTGATCACAGAGGGGGATTTTTATGCTTTATTTTTTTTAAAAGGTCAGTCTGACTGCAGCTACGTGCAATTTCTGTTCCAGATTTCGGTAGTCATGCACACAAAAAGCCATACATAGCTGCACTCTTGCTTGAGCTCATGGCATGGGATGGTGGTCCCAGTCTTGGCTGTCTTTTAAAAACCTCCTCTTCAGACCCTCTGACAGGCAGCATTGTCAGTAGATTGCTGAGGGAAGTCGAGGGATCAGCCGCATGAGAATAATACTTGGCACTTATGTGGCCTCCTTCATCCTAGGTCTCAAGTACTGTACAAAGGTGGGTAATGTAATCCCCATGGAGGCAAAGCTTAAATGACTTGCCTAAACATGTGGCAGAGCTGGGGTTACAACCCAGATTTCAAGTCCTTTATCCCACTAGATAATCTGATAATCAACACCTATGAATGCCTGAATATCTAGAAAAGGCCCATTCTCTCCAAGGAAGATTTCTGCGCTAACAGAGTTCTGTGCAGGGGCAACATGTATCCAGAATATGCTCACATGTACTCTGATGGTTGTTTGTTTGTAGTCGCAAAGCAATGTTGCTTTTGCGGCGTCTGTGTGCATGCGCGAGGGGGCACAGTGCATCTGTTTCCAGGAACCTGGCGGAATTTGGCTTCATAGGTGAAACGTTCCTCCTTAAAACAAAGGGTTCTGGGGAAAGCGGGATTAGTGTAATGTAGCATCTTGCTTTTTCCTGAAGATGGGCCAATTTATAGCTTTCTGCAGTAAAATGGGGCCAGGAGTCCAGGAAAGACCCGGAATGTTCAGCTCAGTGGGGAAGTGACTGAGGAGCTGCAAAGGAGTTTGGGGGCATGGCGTCAAATTGCTGTGGAGCTCCACACTCTCCTTTGGGAGCCGTGCTGTCATTGACTCCTCTGCTCATTCACGCACAAGGCTCCTCTGTTTGATATGGGTGTCGGCATGGAGGAGAAGTTCAATTTTGCGTAGATATCTGTAGAAATCTGAGGGGACCTGAGTGTACTGTGATCCTCTCTGGACCCTGCCATTCCCAGCCAGCTACCCCTACTCTACAGTCAACATGGAGCCATGAAGGCTCAGGTGAAAGGGACACATGAGGCTTTGACTTCACTTCCTTCAACTTCTGGTTCTCTGGAGGTTTTTTCCTGTGCCATCTTGTACCGATTTTGTTCCCCTGTGTGCCTCTCAGGGAAGCATAGAAACCCTGTGATTGTAAAAAGCCGTGTTAACTGGTCCTGTCTGGTATCTTGTTGTACAGCATCTGGCTATCAGTCATTGGCCTGAGGGTATCCTACAGTCAAAAATACAGCACCTCTTGCTTTTAATTTCCCACATGTCACTCGGTGTGGTGGCTAAACAGACCATCTTTTAGGCCTCTCTCGAGATTGAGTAGATGCTACAATTTACAGCTACCCAATAGAAGTAGTACACATCACCTGCTGTGCCATAAAGTAACACTCTTTAAGACACCTTCTAGTGGCTTAATACTCTCTCCCCCAAGTCGGGGGAGAGCTATTTTGGACGAGCATCAGGAGCTCAGTGTCTCATTTTGTAATCACTCAAATAGATATGTTTAGAGCCAGTGTTTATAAAGAATTTCCTAATGAAAGGAAAAGAGGTTGGAGTCATTACTTTCTAAGAATAACCATTTTTTAAAATGATTTTTAAAGACCACTTTAAACTTTGTGAAAATGATCATTTAGCATCTGGCAAGCCAGGTTTTTGCCACGTGTGAGAGAGGATCCAGTTTGTGTAGTTGCAAGCAATCTACTCAAAAAGCTTTTGTGTAGTTCTGAAGCACAGCAACTTGTTAATTTCAAGCAGTGATTTTCCACATTTAGGCCATTAGAGCCTCTGTTTTTGGTGACCTAGTTCGAGCTATTTAAAAAGTAATCAAGCAGCATTTTTCAGATCTGATTTGTAGTGTGGATGGGCCTTGCTACTGAATTGGAAGTTAAGTAGGGGGGATAGAAAATGCTTTTATCTGCCCGGCCCTTCGGTGGTTACGTTCACATTGATTCTAGATCTTTGACATTTATCTGACAAAGACTGGGGCTCGTTACTTCAGCTATTACTCCCCTGCTTATTGCTGAGACGAATAATGAAACCCTCTGTGCTTTTCATCCAACAATCTGTGTTCTGCAAAGGATTACGGGTCTGATCCAAAGACCATTCAAGCCAGTGGACTCCCCCCAAAGGGCTTTGGATCAGGCTCATTATTCACACTTTTCAGAGGTAGAAATGGGGCAAGAACAGATTAAGTGACTTGCCCAAGGTCGCACGACAAGTTCATGGTGTAGCTTCGGATCCCTTAAGAGCCACACAGAAGTTTAGGGATCTGCTTGGTTAGGGGATTAAACCCCCTGTCCATCCTTTATGAGGAGAGGGCACAATCCCCACTCCTTGAGATAAAGCATGTGACATTTTCACTTCTATTCAGTGTTTATCCCCCTCAGCAGATGCTTTAGAAACTTACTTTGGCAGAATTCTCATCACTGAGATCGGTGTGGGCAGCTGGGGGTTACCTTGGAGATGTGGATCCAGCAGCGCTTTCTCTGTGCCACCTTTTTCACACCTCCCAGCATAGGTGGCATGTCCGAGTGGGGAAAGGGACAGAGCCAAAGTGCGCTGTGCTCTGGAAAGCTCTGGTTACCACAGTTGTCCCTTGAGGTCCATTGCAGGCAGGCAATCAAATATCAGACCAGCTGTGAGGCTGCTTTAACTTACACCTGGTGCGAACCAGCTCTAGACCTTAGGGAGTGCAAAGGTGGCAAAAATCCAGCTTTGCCCCTCTCCAAGCCCCATGCCAAATGTAACAAGGTTGGATCTGTATCTCAGGGCCCAAGTCTATTTACTTGTAGTTGCAAATTGGATCTCCATTATGTGCCTCTAATTTGCAGGCGAAAACATCTTCTAGAGGCAAAATTTGATAAACAAGATAATATATGCCTGAAATGAGATTTTCTTTTTTACTAATTAAAAAAAAAATGGAACAGTTTAAAACCATGCATTCAGTTTTATAAGAAATTAGAAGTTTACCCATTTCTATTGCCATTTTCATGTTTCTATAACTTAGATGCAAATACTCCTAAATACTTTTTAATTTATTTTTTTACAGAAAAAATATGTAAATGCCTGTAAAATTACACTTTGAAAAGTGGCTACTGCAAATTAACCGCATTTCATAAGGATTTTGATTTGCATTTTTAATACACATAATGCCTGTCCTAAATTACACGATTTACATTATAAACCAGAACAGTTCCTATTTTGTTGTTGCAGTCCAGCAGTTGAATTAACAAGGCTTTTCTTTTCAAACTGTATAAATACATATTTACCCAAATAATACAATTTGTAGCTCTTATTTTCAGTCTTCTGGTCAGTCCATCAAGTTGACCTCTCTTCTGGTTAATGCTTCAAAATCGCATCTGAATAAATGTAGCAGTTGAGAATATGGTACATAAGTATGAGCTAGCTGAGCTTCTGTATTTACAGTATTAAACTACAATTGTAATGGTTCTCATCCAATCTTAGCATCTCTATAATTAGCTTTGATTTCTTTAAATCTTGTGTTATCAAGCAATGAAACATTCAATTAAATGCATGTAATAGTTACTTCCTAGATGGACACGTGATATAAACAGGTTCTGATTATGTTTAAGTGGACTTATTACAGGGCAGGATGATGATTGGATAGCACTGTGGGAGGGTAGAATGAAAATGTGATGAGGGGCGGTGTCTTTCTCTCTCTTGTTTTCACACATACATATATTCTTGCCTCACATATGAAGCTGGAAGAGACGTTGGCTTCATACCTCTATCTAATTGTTTGAGAATTCAAAAATCATAATGACTTTCACATCGCATCTGTTTTATTTGTGTATTTGTTATATAATATAACATAGTCCTTTCAGGCCTGTTCATTGTTCACTATGAACTGTTCATTGTTCAGTCCTTTCTAAATCAGATGATATTGCACATAAGTCTTTGTGTTGATTGTTGTTGGGTATCAAGGCCTGAACTCTTTCCGGTACACAAAAACAAAAGCTGGACGTTATATCATTGCTATTTAGTTGGTATATTCAGTGAATCTTAGCACACCATGGGACCTATATGATACTGTTCAGAACACATGAATTTCAACCCATCCTGCAGAAGTTTTCTTGCCATGTAGAGTGAATTCCCCTGAATAACACTGCGTTCCTGTGAAAATTATACCCCCTTCTTTACTCCTGGGGGAATTCTACGCCATTGCGCATGGACAGCATTTATGTCCCACACAGATTTCTTTGCTTCCCCGCAGAAAAATGACTTTCTGATAGGGAAGCAAAGAGAAGCCACAAGAGTGGTCATGCAACCCTCCCCAGCAGTATGTTTTGGGTGCCCAGGGCAGCCGGCAGAGATGTAAATCACTGTGGGGCAAAGGGAGGGACTGGGGAAGATCCAGCTGGTGGCTCGTACCCTGTGCTGGGTTAAACTACTAGTCCCAGCTGGGCTGGGGAGAATGGGACTTCCTCTTCCCCTGCATGGCATCCGGTGCCAGATCAGACCTACCCCCAGATTTCTCCCCCAAATGCAGGAAGCTCGGCAAACATACACACTCCCCCCCCACACACACACACGCACGCGGTTTCGGCACCCATCGCTCCTCAGGTGCAGGAGGAGGGGAGCTGTACAGGGAGCTACTCCCCCGTTTGCCCACCCCTCGGGCATCCAGACCCCCTCATACCAACACCCTCCCACTGAGCCTCACCCCCACACATACTCAGAACCCCCCCGATGAGCCCCACTCCCCCTGCACCTGGACCACCCGTTGAGCCACCCGCACCTGGATTCCCACCCCTCAGAGCCCCAACCAGCTGCACCTGAAGCCCCAACCAGCTGCACTTGGATACCCGCCCCACTGAGCCCCACTCTCCCAGCTTCTGGACCCCCCCAACGAGCCCCCCACACCCAGATTCCCCTGCTATGCTTTATCCCCCACACACCCAGCCCCACCCCTACTGATCCCCAGCCACCTTCACCTGGACCCCGCCCCCACAGAGTCTTCTTACCGTTGCACCCAGAAACACCCCCCCACACACACACCGCAACAAGCCCTTGTGCATCCAGATCCCCCTCACACCCGGATCCCCCACTGAGCCGCCCGAACCCAGAGTGCCCTACACCGAACCCTCTCAACCCACACCTGGATCCCCCCCACACTTAGCCCCTCCATACTTGGATCCTGCCTTGCTGAGCCTGCGTGCCCACACTTGGTGCCCCTGGCATGGAGGGGCAGGGCCCTGGGCTGTTTCTGGGGCAGGCCCAGTCATTGCATTGTGTCGGGGTTGGGTGCAGCCTCACTGTTGAGTCCATGTCCCGCGGGGGAGGGGGAACTACACAGTCATCTCTGCACATCTCTGTGCAGCCAGTGCTCCCCAATGCCATGCTGGAGCCTCCACATTTATTTGACAAATACAATTTGCAGAATTTTAAAATATTGTGTGCAAAATTTTTATTTTTGGTGCACAATTTTTATTTTTTTGGCGCAGAATGCCCTCAGGAGTACTTCTTGCAGGAAAGTTTCAGGCTCCAGCATTGCACATGTGTTGTGATGTCAATGCACAACTTTGCACATTAGACTTGTTTCAGGATCAGCTCTTCATTTTTATAATTTTCCCAGGCGGATCATCTTTGCTGTTGTGGCTTTTGACCAACTTCCACCTGACCGTTTCAGCTGTTAAAATGTATGCTCACGTAGCTGCATTATGGCCAACCTATATTATTAAAAAAGAATCGCCCCCCAAATCCACCATATTGGCTTAAGAAATCATGAGACACTTTAAATAACAAATGTTGGGTTCTTTTTACTTGCCTTCTGGTCTTTGAACCATGTAGGGGTAAAGCTTTCCATCTTTTCTCTGCAACCCTAGAGGCTAGAAACTTGCGTTTTAAAAAACAAACCAAAAAAACCCTCAGAGTCTCATGGACTCATGAGTTCAGTATCTGGGGCTGGAAGAAAATCACCAAATATTGTGGGACTCGTACTGAAAGCTGGCAACACTAGATCTGTCTCATGGAGTAAGTCTACATAAGGCCCCATGGAACATCTGTACCCTCAGTTAAGATAGCACATCAAGAACCTGATCTAAACCCCTTCGAAGTAAATGGAAAAACTCCCATTGACTAGAGTGGCCTTTGGATTAGGGCTTGAGACTGGAAGAGGGAGAGAAGTGACTTGCTGGGTGGACAAAATTGCTGGGGTTTGCCCTTACTTTTTACCTTACTTGCCTTAACCCTAACCCTAACCACTTTTTTTATTCCTGGATGTGACTGAACCCTTAGGTCTACTGACTCAAGAACTCAAGTCATGCTCTTACTTACTTAAGGGATGAATTCAAGTGTGATATTGTGACATTAAGAATAGTTCCAAGGCAGAAGGCAAGAGGCATTCAGATATCTGGTCATGAATTGCTGCTGGCTTAACCATATCAAGTGCACCCCAATTCTGTAATATCATGAAGTGTATCACATCGGTGTCATGCAAGGTGTCAATGAAAACCTCATGACTCAATGGTTATTGATATCATTGCAGCAGGTAGGTGCAAGCAACTAATGCAAAGTTATGGACATAAAGTGAAATTCTAATTCTTAAAATGTTTTAGCAGACAAGTTACCTCACACAAGACAAAGGAATATAGTTTCCCCACCGGGGAGTTAATTCCAAAGTACTTTGAAAGACAATGAGACTGTATTTACATGTCATTTAAACAGACTCATTAAGCTAACAAGGGGTGGAGGCAAACCTCACACTACCTGGGTGGGAGAGGAGATTGACAAGCACATGTTTAATGTTCATTCAATTGCACCAGAGGAGGCAAGAACTAAATAATTTGCATTTTAGCAGACAACCCCCGCCGGGGAAGAAGCAGCAGGATGCTTCCTTCAAGGAAGCCTCCATGTTGTCTACCTCACAGCTGGAAATAGACTTTTAGTTGGAGGTATCCTTCTGAATCTTTGAAATGAATTCTTCTGTGGACTATAAAAGAGAGGGGTACAGAATCCCATGGTATCGATCTTTCACCTAAGAAGAGAAAGATTTCCAGCCATTTGACTTTGAGGGCTAGATCCTGACCCAGGAGTTCAGTCAGACATCTTGATGGAAACATGTGCTGAGGATTTTACCTTAGATCAAAACTGGCTTGGTAAGTTGTAGTAACTTAACTTTCCTCTGAGTGTTCCAGGACAAGGCTGGACATTTCAGAACATGCATTGTGGGGGAAATTTAGGGCTGGGAAGAGGGTGGAGTCACCTTACCAGTTGTTAACCAGGGCTGGTGGAGAACAGTAGAAGTCTGATATTGCAGACAGGCTCCTGGATTCAAAGCATTGAACCAAGACTGCCCAATACATAGACACAGAGTGCATGCTTATTGCTGACTGTGGGTGTCCCAGTGGCATACTCCTCCCTGGTCTGGATTGCACCCCAGAATGTAACACATCTGTAGAACGATTTTAAGTGAGGGCAAGTTAAATTAACAGAACCCCAGAGAAGGATACGAGCTTCCTCTTGTGATATGGCCCCTCATAAATAGGCATAATATCTTTGCAGAAATGTAGAGCGTGATAGTATAACTGGGAAATACGTACATCTAACAGCACATGTGTTGGGCAAACCCCACTCGTAGCCACATTAAATGATAGTGAAGTTGAAGATGTTTGTTATAGTGTATTGAGCTCTACCTAAAACATTCCCATGACTTCACACCTGCCGAACAAAGAACAGTAAATCTTATGAGTCATCTCATATTTCCAACCCCTAAGACAATTCAGCCTCTCACTGTGCTTGTACCTTACAAGCTGATGGGAACAATAATGCTAGATCTATCTTACACACTAGTCCAGGGGTCTCAAACACGCGGCCCGCGGGCCGCATGCGGCCCGCAGGGCTCTTGCGTGCGGCCCGCCGAGCTCCCCTCCCGCACCCCTCCCCTCCCCTCCCCTCCCCTCTGCCTACCCGCGGGATTCCCCTCTGTGGTGCTGCGAGCCCCACGCTGCTTTCAGAGAGCAGCCGGCAGCACAGTCGCTTCGGGCGGGGGGGAGGGGGAAGAAGGCAGAGGACTCCTCCTTCCAGGCACCGCCCCCCGCAGCTCCCATTGGCCGGGAACAGGGAACCGCGGCCAATGGGAGCTTTGTGGGAGGTACCTGGAGGAGTGGCAAGAGCAGCACATGGCTGCAACCCGGAGCCCCTCCCCCTCCCCCAGGGGCTGCAGGAACAGGGTTCCAGCTGCTTCCTGGAAGGGAGCAGCGCGGGGGG